>PVLD010003441.1:16886-142700 GCA_004027595.1 Dinomys branickii
CTGATATATGTGCACCCATGTTTATAGCAGCACAATTTGTAATAGCTAAAATGTGGAAGCAACCCAAGTGCCCATCCACAGAAGACTGGATTAAAAAATTGTGGCATTTTTATATAATGGAATATTATTCAGCTATAAAGAAAGACAGTTTTGGGAACTTTGTAGGCAAGTGGTCAAAACTGGAGTCCATACTCATAAGCGAAATAAATCAGCGGTACATGTGCAGGCAACGCATTGTATCACTGGTGTAAGAACCCGACCGTGGGAATATAAACTAAGAGACATGAAGGAAATCTGTTCTAAAACAAAGAACAGATGAGACGAGGGAAAGGAGAAAAGGAAGAGACAGAAATGTATGTATGTATATATGAATATACATATATGCAGGAGGGCTAACATGGTTCTACTATTGTATTATATCACTTAATGCTAAGGAATAATTGATGACAGGTTATTTGATCAATATTGTATGTGTGTATGTATTATCCTGAACACACACTTCGAAGATATCAATATGCAAAGCAGCAACTATTGGTGGTTTTTTGTTGTTGTTGTTGTTTGCCTGTTTTGTTTTCCGTCTTTGGATGTTTGGTTTTTGTTTTTTTATGTTGTTGAGAGGATTAAGGGTCTGACCAATTTTGCATGTCTGTATATGGGTTCATATATTTACACTTCAAAGATATCAATGGATAAAGCAATAACCACTGTGGAGACCATGTCACCTTGTCCATAGATCAGTTGTGATTGTGCTATTTTTTATGTTAATTGGTGTCGGTTTGTTAATATATTTTTGTACTTTTATTTAAAAAAAAAAAAGTTTCTTTGCAATTACGACCCACAATGTAAAAGACAGAGCATCTTGGCAATCATGACCATCAGTAACTATGGTGTGATAGGCATGTTAAGTTGGGATGGTTTAGGACCCCTTTGATAATTTTGCTTTATAGACAGAAAACTAAGTGAATATTTCAAGACAGCTGGAGAGAAGGAGCTTGTGTCTCTGATGCTTTATTATTTTATACCATTTGATGTCTGCTTCCTCTCTTCTCACCCGGGGACTCCAGTGTGATGCGTGCAATTTTGAAGAAAACTGGAGGGTAAAATGAATCAAACTAGGCTTTGCTCCCAGTACTGTAATCCTTGCCAACTGAGAGTCACAAAGGGGACTCAGTCTTATTAAAGGGCAGTGGGTCAGACCACGGAGTCCACAAAGCTGCTCTTATGGCTCAGTGTTTTTCCCAGGTATCATTAACATTTAAGCCAAGAATCAAATGACTGTGCAGAGGGTCTGTTGCCACAGAGAAGTGGTAAGTTGGGCTGCTGGCATGTAGAAATCTGAAAGCATCCACATAAGGCCAGCGGGGCTGTGAAATGCGGGTCCCATTTCCCTTCTCTATCATCTTCACCTTCTACTTGGAGAGTTACTACCTAAACTGAGTCAGTGTATAGAATGTTTAAAACAGGCACCACTGTTTTAAACTGATGTTTGGTCAGTAACTGGATTCTAGAGCAGTTTCTTAGCTTTGGCCCTGCTGACTTTGGGACAGCATAATGATTTGCTGTTGAGGGTTGTTCCATACACACAGGATCTTTAGCATCCTACCCTTGGGCCTCACCCACCTGATGCCAGCACCACCCCTGACTCTGACCAGACTTTGCCACATATCCCTTGGTAAGGGGCTTCTCCCAGGTGAAGGACTACTGTATTAGAGCTTGAGGCCAGTGGAGTGATTGCTGCCCTCTCTAAGACAATACGTGCTAGCTGCTGCCCAGAATTTCCCTCTGCTGTAGAGAAGGAAAAATAACATAACCCACACTGTATCTCCTCCTGGGAGAAACCCCCTTTCACTCCTCCAGGAAGTTAAAACAACATTATCTTTGTATCTTCATGGGAAAGAGGTAGACTGGCATCTAGGGCTCACTATAAAAAATTCTATCCTTAGGGTGGGGAATGGGGTAGATAGGATTGTTCTGAAAAGTCTCGCGTCTGGTCTAAGGTGGGCCATCAGTTCACTAGGTGACTATGATAATATCTGGGATTGCTCTGGATCAATGGCTATAAGACGCCTAATGCTAGATAGTGATTCAAGACAATATTTGTAAAAGCTTTTAAGTACTGGGAATGGGAGCCCAATTTAAAAATAAGATGTCTCAGATACATTCCTAGATAACTACTTGCCTTAGCATTTCCACCTGTGAGCGGTGGAACAAAGTGAATTCCATGGAAAGGGATAGGAGGACTTATTTAGCTTTACTACTAATAAATATGATTACCAGATATTGATGGAACACTAATACTGCAGCAAACACTCTCCTCTATTATTTACATGTGCTGAGTCATTCCATCCTGATTTGAATGCCATCGGCATTTCCTATTTTCTATTAACATTGGAAGATTATTGTTTCTCCCATTTACTGTGAAACTGAGACACAGAACAGCTAATAACCTTCTTTACCACCTTCACATAGCTATCAAGTTGTGAACTCAGGATATACATGCTTATCCATTGTTTTAATCACCACAATATAAATTGCCTTTTGACAAACACACTATGTGCACCTTCGGTGTAGTAAGTCTATGAAGGCTTAGACAGTTGAGAAGGAGTCGTGTTTTCTACGACCATGTTGAGTGCAATCAAATGTAGTTATGTTAATAAATGATGCTATGCAAGGGAGATTAACTAGATGCCTCTACACCTCAGTGCTTGGAAGTTAAATAGTAGAATGAAGGATGCATTTATCCTGGAGGCAACAAGGGAACTTTAAGGACAATGCCAAAGCAAAGCTATTATAAGGGTAAATAAGAGTTCACCAGAAAGATGAAATGTGTGTAAGTTCATTCAAAAATGGAAGAGCATGAGCCATGGCTCATCCCAGTATCCAGCAGTCTGTGTCTGTGGCATCTACCTGCTTACTGCAAAGCCCAGCTTGTCCCTTATTTCATTTAGAGCAGCTCTTTGAGGAGCACTTGTGCTTATTCTTGCTGCAGATCTTGCTGTTAGCACTTATTTCTGTCTTCCTTCTGTTGGTTGCAAGCATATCCATCTCCTTGACTGGATTCTCAGCTCCTTGAGGAAAGTGAATCTGTTTGCATTCATTCCTGTGCAGTAACAGATAGCAGATGGTGCTGGATGAAATGTTGAGTTAAATGGTGACATGAATAAAATATATCTGGATATAATGCAATGAAATGTTATACCCAACAATTCATGGGTTGTAGCCTCTATTTTCTTTTCAGAAAGATATTTCTAAAATAAAAATACAATTTGGGGCACATTGTGATATCTGGCATTCATTTTCCATTGCCTGGTAACTTGAAGAAAGTAAAAATAAACCCTACATCTAATCACCTTCTAATCCTCATAAACATTATCTTGGGTTGGCCAAGGGCATTGAGTGGTTCCCAAACTTGAGTTTCTGTTAGTCTCACGAATGTACATAAATACAGATTCTAATGCAGAGCTGTGAAATGGTATACAGGAAAAAAGTATTCTTGTCCTGAATGATCCTCTGGGATGGTTAAAATGACACACGGTTTGCTGAAAGTAGGCAGAATTTTGCACATTGGAGGAGGAAGAAGTAGCATCTAATACAGCATAAATTTGAGGTCACTGCATTGACCAGCTGAACAGTCACAAAACTCCATTCTCTTCTTACAGATTCCCAAAATTCCATAAAGAGCCATTTCTTACATTTAGGTTCACTGTTCCTATTGTGTGAGAAACTGACTTGGGACCTTCTCCTGTGTCATTTGTAGTTTAAAATAAACTCTTGAGATGATGAGAATGAGTAGTTTGGCTGAGAATTACTGTGAAAGGGCCTAAAATAGACAACATACAAGCGTCTCAGAACGATTCACATCTTAGTACTGCAATAGTCAATCACTGTTCATACCTGAAGGTAAACTAATTGATTGGCTCCGTCTGAAGAGACACCCAGATGAGGCATACTTGCTAAGACAATGAAATAGAGAAAAAGAAAATTTAAGTGGGAGAAATCAAGGTGAACAATCTGGCCGTGCCCGGGGGGACTATTGGCATCCTGAGCTCCCACAACAGAAAAGAAAAATCCAGTATGGAACTGTTTCAAGGGAAAGAGCTCAGAAATCTCAAGAGCACAATAAAACAAAGTCAGTACCTGGCCTGAGGGCTTCAGATTCATTCATAGAGGAAGTCAGTTGGTCGAGAATGTGTTCAAAGCTGAAGTGGAAGCCAGGTACAGGAGAAATCTGAGAAATAGAATTATCCCTGACAGCTTTGGGCACAGGTATCCCAGCTTTGGAGAGAAAACTAAACTTCATCCCTGAGACTATCTGAGTCTTCATGGATGAGGTCAAGGTGAGCAGGCAGCTGGCTTCTCTCTGGTTGAAAGAAAGAACGTGATATTGGAGCACGCACGGTATCGAAGGAAGACTGAAAGCTGTTCTCCAGCAAGCAAGGTGTTTTTGAAGGAAGCCGCACTGTGGAGGTGATCACCGCTGTCGCTGAAACTCTACAACTGGCTTGTTCTCCACTGCTATTTGTGGCTAATCACTTCCAAATAACAAATGAATAGCACAGTAAATGTTAGCAGGATAATTTTCTATTAATCAAGAATAATGAGTGAGGAGACTAATTCCCTCTTCAAACATTCCTAATTTTAATGCTGTTGTATGTTGCTGCTTCAGATTGATTACACTGTGATTTAGAGGGAGGGAGACAGTAGGGAGACACAAAATAGAAGGCAGGATATTATTATTTCCTGCTTCATTTGTATAGAAATCGACCTCTCCCGTGTGAGTTCTCCTAGAAGATGAAGGTTGCCTTTCCCAGAATAACCTTAATTTATCCTAACCCGGGGAGAAAACATTGAGATGAGGGATAGAGATAGAGGTAGAAGTAGAGAGAGAGAAGCAGAGATGGTAGAGACGGGATAATGTCACCTTGTCTATAAATCAGTTTTGATTGTACTATTTCTTATGCTAATTTGTGTCTGTTTGTTAATATGTTTTTGTGCTTTTATTTTTTAAAATAAAAAATAATAGAGACAGGGATAGGGTAGAGATAGAGACAGAGACAGAGATAGATGATAGACAGATGGTACAAGATGGAGGAGGAGGGAAAAGGAGGGAAGAAAAGTTGGAGAAAAGGAAGTACAAGAGGGAGGAAGGAGAGGAAAGTAAGGAAGTTGTTACTGAAAACTGAATGCATAAAGTATGATTGCATAAAATCTGGAATAAGTCTGTGTATCTTCATCTGCTGTGAGACTTTGGCAATTTGCTTCAATTCATTTATGAACTTATGGGAAAGAAGTGTGCAGAGTTCAGTTATTTCACGTTCTATTAGACTGACCTCGGCTGCCTTGGTGTTGACTGCTAGTTCTGGCTACTCATCTCCAAATAAGAAACGAGTAGCCATAGAGTCTTGATCCTCCATGAGGGACTTTCCAGGACATTAGAGGTAATGCTAGCTTTTCTAAGAGTGTGTAAACTAGTAGGGAAGTCAGCCATATATAGTACAAGAGCAATGGATGACGCTGTATGAAGTCATTCTGCAGAAGAATGGGGAAGAATGTACTCACTGTTGCAGGAGTTCAAAGAGAAAGTCAGGTGGCATTAAGGGTTCTGCGATGCACACAGCATTCCAGACATCAGTGGAGGTGCGATGGGATGAGGCCCGTTGGCCTCTCTGCTCCCTTCAATGCGCTTGTGGGATGGAGACCCATTGCTCTCTCTGATCCCTTCTGTCTGTATGGGTTGCATTAGTGAGCTCCTTTGCTTTCCAGCCTGCTGTGGCCTTTGCCCAGGAGAATACAGAGGAAAGGTGTGTGAGGAATTTAGCACGGAGCCTACTTCTCTTTCCACACTTGTGCTTAGCAGCTTTCAGCCCTCTTCCAAAGCTTGCCTTAAGAACTCTTTACTCAGATTCTCTCTCTGTATGTCTCTCTGCTTCTCTCTCTCTGTGTCTCTCTGTGTCTCTCTCTCTCTCATTTAGTTTCAATACCAATTTCACCCTTTTTGTCCAAAAGATATGCACCCTTTTTGTGTAGAGCTAAGACAATGTGTTACAGTCACCTGTGATTTTCCTAAACACTGTCCATGTATTTGTAAATAGTGTCTGTATTAAATCTGCCCTGATTTACTCTAACTTGAGAGTGCCATCATTTTCTTTCTAGGGTACTAACTGAGGCACAAAGACTGGGAATTAAGCAGGTGGACATAGGAGACAGTGAGAATAACCCTGAAGATGCATCTGGTTTATGGGAAGTTTACTGAGTATAGAGCGGTGGCTGCTTCTATAGCAATTTAACAGTTAAATTTAAGGCAAATAACTACAGTGTAAAAATTATCTAAGATGAGATCATGAAGCAACATCACACCAGTTTTCTAGATTGAAATGAGTTTCTCTTTGCTTCAATGCAATTAAAAGAGTTAAAATGAGCTATCCCTGCCAAGAAATTTGGAGTTGAAAGGAGGTAAATGCAGCAGCAAGAGAATTGGAAGGTGCTATGGGAACTTCCCTATGAGAACCGTGTCCATTTCAATATGTTGTTTCCATGTAAGTTGTCATTCTAGTGGTGCATGTGTACAGCACACACCTGCCTCTCCTGAAATCCTAGGGTGTACGAGAAGCAGGCAGAAATTTCCATGGGAAAAGTCACCCTATGCTGTTCCGTACAGGAGTGTGTGTTTTGGAATGGAAGTGAAGGAACTCTTCCGAGACCCTGATTATTTATTATTTGTTCATTCATGTTTTCATGCATTCACTTAGGTATTTAAAAAAAAAGTGTAATTGCAGTTGCATGTGGCAATAATATATATTCTCTTAAAGAGCAGGAGGGTAATAAGGATGTGTGTAGGAAGTAACAAGGCCAATATTTTCCTCCAAGAGTTCTGACTAATTTATTTAACATGATGGACAGACAGAAGGTGGTAACTCCCTATCACATTTTCTGTCAGAAAGAGAATCCTTGAGAAGGTGAGGTATGAAACAGCAGAGCCCTTGTCGATGGTTAAGCAGTAGGGAAACATGTAAGACTAATTACGTGCAGGAAAATCAGGAAGCCAGGCTCAGGAACTGCAGCATCCCAAGCTAACTGGTGGAAGGTATTGTTTAGAGGGAGGCAAATCCCTCGAATGAAAAGGGTTGATTTTTTTCTACTACACTTTTTTATTACAAGTATTTTGCTAACAGGTTTGAGAACTCTGGCATGCACATCAAAATATAAAGCTTCATTTGACTTGGAGCAGAACCCCAGGTGTGAAGCTTCGAACTGTCTTTCAGACCTAAAGCGACTTCCAGGTTTTGAAATTAATTTTCCTTACCTGAACAGTGGGGCAGGGAAACAACCTTTCAGGTAAGTGCTAATAACTGAGTGTGGTACTGTTTGTGGGGCGCTCGCCGGGCAGTCAGAGCAGAGGGCAGGAGCAGCAGCTGCATTGCTACTGCTTCAAATTCCACCCAGCCGTAGACGTGGTCCAGAGGCGGAGCATTTTCCTTGCATGTCTAAGCTTCTGGTTTGCAGTGCTGGCCACATGAAGCCCCCAACAACCTGTCCTAAAGCAGTGGGAAAAGAATAAAACACAGGACACACATTACAACTTTGGTGCAGGCTCAGCCTCTACGCACCGGAACTTCTCTTGAACTCTCCACTCCTCTGGGCTCCAGGCTCACGGACAGCTTATCACCTGTTCAATTACTAACATTTTCAGGAGCTTTAGGGGCAAGGCGTTCTTAGATTACAGGGATCAGTAATAGTGGAGCGCGAAGCATGGCGGTATCCGAGTTGCCCTAGACTGAGATAACTGTCACTGATGCCATTTGCTAGCAGAGAGCATGGCAAGCAAGAACCATCTCTCATCTAGTTTATTTCCACATAGAACATGACAGCTTTTAACAATGAGTGAATGAGAGGAAATTTGAAAATTTTAAGCACAGCTGTTCATATACACTGAGTACTTAATATTCTTGATTTGCTTCCTTTTTTTGTTGAGGCAAAATCTGCCTTTGTGTTTCTCCAGCATCTATCTTACCCTCAGCTCTTGATCAATAAAGATTAAGTTGATGCCTGCTTCAGGATCAGATAATTATTCCCTTTTCTTCTCTTTCTCTTTAAGGGTAAATAACCTCTGGATTGCATTCCGTTCCTGCAGGACATGACTGCCAAGGAGGTAAGAGAAAGAGATGCAATGTTTGCGCATGATTAAGGGATATAAATTGACTTTATATAATATTCAAATATCAAGATTTGGAAGGCAAAGGACCTTCCAGAAAGTGCTTTGTAGGTAATACATCTCTCTGATGTGCACTCCCAGGCTAGCAGACATCACATTAAGATGGAAAAGAATAAATGTCTTATTTTTGCAATAAATCTTTCTTATGTAACCAGAGCTCCTTCAATCCCAGGCACTAAACGACAACACACTGTATTATTATTATCTGCCTCACAAACAGTGCAGGCTAATTTTAGTGACCCATTTTGTCTGTTTTCATCCTTCATTTGTATACTTGGCCTTGCAAATAGAGTCGTTTGAATAAACATTATAGCCATATTTATGTGTTTTCCTGCTAAGTGCTTCTCTTGGAGATGCGTTATCAGGCGTTCAACATAAAGCACAGATATGGAGTCATTTATCCTTGTTAGGCAGGCAACGAGAGGCGAGTTGTTTCTACCCACACTCCTGGCTCTTAAGAGCCTTTATCTCAAACTAAGCCAATACAGACAGAGGAGTCCCCAGCTGACAAGAAGTTAGGAAAGTGAAAAAAAATAATGATTTAAACACCTGCAGCTAACTGCTGCCATACTGAGAAGCAAGACTTGCGCCACCTAAGAGCTCACATGTACCGGATGCCTAACACGTGCCAGCACCATCTGCCATCGCAGCTTCCTGTGTGTGCTGTAAGGTACGGATCTGTAAAGCGGTGCTCAGTGGAGGGGTAGACGTTATTACCCTAATTTTTGCAGATTAGACAGCAAAGTCTCAAAGACTAAAAAATTTGTTTAAGGACAATGAATTCATGGGAGAGTTGCAGCTCAGCTCTAGATTTGGGTGAAGTGAAGCTTCTCTCGGTACACCCGTGATCATTTGTAACGCCCGACAGACAGGAAGGGCATCTGAGATACAAATGATGCCATCCTCTCTGGCTCTGTGCTTGTATGAAGATGCAATCAAAGAGCAAGTTAAGGTCGGATAGCACTGCTCTGGGCCTTTGGGAAAACTTCATGAAGGAAAAAGGTAAGCCAAAGTGGGGAAAACTCTTGCTAGGTCACTGAGGGTTTATGGGAAGAGGGAGAAACTGGCTGTCTGTGTAGAACCGATACCAGAGCTGAGACAAGGAGTAGAAGTGACACGTTAGAGTAGAATAAGTGAGAAGAACGGCTGTGGAGGTGAGAGGAGAAGATAGTGAGAAGGATGAGAGAAGGAAAACTTCCTTCTTTTTCCCCCAGTGGGCCTGTGTGTCCTAGAAATGTATGAATGATTGTTATTTTTGCAAAATGAAAAGGGATGGTAGTGCTTTTCAACATTTAAAGTACTTTAAAGATCAACTGATGTGTAAGTTGCAGTGGTTAGAAAGGGAGAAAAGGAGAAAAGGAAGGGAGGGAGAGAATGAGGGAAATAAAGGAAAGGAAGAGAGGGACTGAGGCAGAGAGCAAGAAGGGAGGGAGAGGAGGAGGACGAGGAGGAAAAGGGGTCAATAAAACCTCTAGAGATTGTCCATCACATCAGGTAAATGGCTGAAGTATCTTACAAAAGGCCACGGAGCCCAGACCCAGAACCATTGGTCCTTTTCAGGGGAAAGAACACTGCAGAGCCCTGTTTCTTCTCTCTTGTGACACTGGACCATTTGTGACAAGTTGCCTATTCTCCATGTCTATAGTCAACATCTATTCATGTCTGAATCAAAAGGAAAAATCCAATTCTGTTGGCTCATAATGCATTGTCAGGATAATTGACTACATCTCCACCATTCAAAGAAAGGCAATCAATAAATCTATTCAAACTCCCAGTAAAAATATCTTATGTTTGTTACTTTTTCTCCTTAAACAAGTATCTTTTGAGTTTTACAACAATGACATTTCTAATGTATTTCATTTCTTTTTTTCCTGTATGATTAATCATCCTGCTAAATAATTACCAGGTGAGTACTTGGGGATTGGACTTCTCGTCAGGACATTTGTGCATGTTGTGAGCTGTGATCCCCCTACTGTCTGTCTCCAGGTAACGCCCTCAACTCGCTCAGCTCTCTTTACAGTATCATGAGTCTGTTCACTGGCATTTATAGGTTTGCCAGCTCCCTGATGTGAGCACTGTTTCAAGTGTGCATGGCATTTGATAGCTGGTGTGAGACCCGCACTCCTTCATTAGTAATTTTTCTATTCAATCATATTCTATAGTAACTGCTACTTAACACTGTGTTGGCTTTTCTAAAATCATTTTTCATGTTCATAATTATGATGCTTGCTGTAGGTTGTTAGACATAAGGGTTAACTCTTGCCTTCTATGCATTGATGATTTTCCTGTATTTTATCTAATCTGATTAAATATGATTTACCACATTTGCAAAAAATGAGCAGAAATTTTGGATGTAGGGTTGTGTGTGATATTGACGGATCAAAAATCCCTTTCCAGTGTGTTTGCACAGCAACATGATTTTAATGTTTTTCTAGGCTATGGTTTAAACTAAAGCACTATGAAATTACTAATCCACCAACTGCCAGCTAATTGGCTGCAAAGCTTTGGGCAGTATATGGAGTAATCTTTGAGATGACTAAATGACTTGCTATCACTGCTTTTGCTGGATTATTGGGAAGTATAGATCAGCATAAGTAAGAGTAGTTGCTCAGAAATAAAGCCTGCCTTTGCATGGCTTGACTAAGTAAATGTTTATTCTTTCTTGTGCCCATAAAATTTAATATAAATGTCCTAGACTGAGCTGTTCTTCTTGGTAAATATTCTT
The DNA here is from genome assembly GCA_004027595.1 of Dinomys branickii. Lineage (NCBI taxonomy): Eukaryota > Metazoa > Chordata > Mammalia > Rodentia > Dinomyidae > Dinomys > Dinomys branickii. Next base: position 27,824 of record PVLD010003441.1, read on the forward strand.
TGAAGTAGAACAGTTCTCTGGGATCTGGCTTCCTTTCATCACCTTCAGAAGTCCTGACCTCTCCTTAGTCATTGATGTTCTCCTCTTGATCACCGTCATCTGTCCAGCCAAAGTAGAGGACAATGTGAAAAGGACAGGGAGGTTTGTCACGAGGGACTATTCTGTTGGAGAGACTGTGTCCCCGTTATGTTTAGAAGCTGTCATTGGAATACTCATACATAAACTGCTTTTCTTTCCATTTCCTTCCTGGGCGCACAGTTGACTCAGTCTCCCCACCTGGAAGATAGTTTGCATAGTTCCTCTCACTACGTGCCCAAGTGCATATGGAGAGGTGTGAGGAACAGAAAGCAGACTTCAAAGCATTTTCCCATGAACAGAACATGTTCACCTCCATCCTGACTCCCTCCAGGTACAGCACCCGGCAGTATCTCTGGGTAGTAAAGACCTATATCCTCCATCTACTTAGACGTGGCTATTCTTGGTTTTATGCCTGCGGCTTGAAGAGAGACTATTTCCTTCCTCTCACTGCATCTAATATACAGTTGCCCCGCAGAGAGAAGATAACTGCAAAGCTCCTGCCACTTGGGAAGCCAAGGAAGGAGCACACAGAGAGCTTGCTGCTTGGCTTTGCCATATTGCTTTGTGCCTTCTCCTGGTCCTTCCTCTTATCAGACAACATGCAGACTTCCTCCTCCTATAAGGACGCCCATCAGTCATATTGGAGTAGGATGACCCTAGCTGTCTCGGTGTAACTGGATTGGCTCCCTAAACACCCTTTTTCCAAATAAGGTCACACCTCAGGTCTTGAGGTTAAGACTGTGGGGAAGGACAAGCCAGCCTGCAACAGTGCATCTGATCTATTGATTACAGTCAGTTCCGTTTGCCAGTAGCCACAGTCCTATATTTTCTGAATCTTCGTTCTCAGTTCTCCCTTGTTTTGTGACCCCTTCTACACTGTGCCTTTCTTTCTCAAGATGACGGTGGCTATCATACTTGAATGGGACACCACAGTCTTAATTTCATATTGGTTTTTCAGACATTTTATTTACTTGAGTTTTACTAGGCCACTGACACCAAAAACCTCTGAAAATTACATCCCTGGTCATCTATGTCTGAAAGCAGATGGCTTTTTGTAGAAATAAAGTCCCTGCGCCCTGCCTCTCTATTTCCTTTCATTTCTATTTGAAAACCTCACTTTTTCTTGTAATACCTTATGAAAGCATCCAACAGTCTCCACCATCCACTGACAATTTGATTCTTTTGATTATTTCCTCAGTAGAAATAGCCTCCACAGTGTGTGGTTTGGCTTCCACACAATGGCAAGCGATAGATATGCTAGTGTTTGCCCCTGAATAGCATGACTTCCCATATTTTTATTCTGCAATATTAATTTCTTACTGCCTTTCACCCAACCTTTAAGGAAAATACCATATTTTAAAGTTTTGCACTATAACAATACTTATATCAAGCAGGTTAAAACATACTTTCATTGCAAAGCAGCAAGGAAATCCTGGTGCATGAGCATTATTTAGCTTTATTTATTGTTCATGAAAACTCCACAATGAATATCAATCACTACCATGAGATTTTCTGATTGGCTGTCCTCCATAGAATCCAGACTGCAGGTATGCTGCAGTAATCCTGGGCCTAGGATCTCGATCCTCCATCAGATTCAGCCAGGATCTGATGTTGAGGTGGAGAGCTGTGCGTGCATGCGTGTGTGTGTGTGTGTGTGATGGAGAGAGATGGAGAGACAGAGACGGAGACAGAGATAGAGATAGAGACAGAGACAGAGACAGAGACAGGGCATCAGAAAGAGAGAGGGGGAAGGTTGTGAAGGGCAAGCTCTGAAAGTGGAATATATTTACCCACATTTTATTGACCACACCTTAGTACCATGGTTCTAGCTAACTGAAGGCCTGGAAGATTCATACCTCTTGAAAGGAATGATGTGGTGAGTACATAATTCCAAGATGGGGGAATACAAATAAAATGACATGTACTGAAGATTTGACATAGTATCTGATGAACATAAGAGATGTTTAATAAATATTGGTTGCCAGTAGAGAAAGCATTTTATGTACGGACTGGTCTCAGTGAAGTTCTGGAAAATCTTTATTACATATCTATGGCTTAATCAAATATATCATTGGAAATAAGATGACATTTTCACTTATTGAAATTCAGACTGCTCATAAATCCCCCAAACTCAGGCTCCTCTGTGAAAACAAAAAAATGAATTTTATTCATTTTTGCACACACAGACTTGCATTTAGTTGTGCATGGAGACACAAACTACCGGAGGCCAGCGAAGAGATGACTGTGACTTCCTTTCAGCGAGCTTAATGGGCCTCTTGCAGCTTGTCTTCTGCTGACCATATAATGTAGCTTCTCACTGAGACTAGAGAGAAGATAGTGCAATGTCCAAGAAATGATTCTGCACAGAGGGGAAACAGTTTCTCCTTCTCCTTGTTTTTGAATAATAGAAAGACTTACAGGCTATCACTGAAATTATCTCCTCTGTTCTAAAGTTTGAGAGAACACACTCACTTGCTGTCTGCTGGCCCTTCAAGGGCTGTGTCTGTGTAAGATTCTGTGGGGGCCTTGTGTAGTGGGAGAAGAATTTTTCCTTGGGAGCAGATGTCAATTGATGTTCATAAGATTAGGTAGAGGGAAGGTGCCAAGCAAAATCAATAATAATGTTAATGAAACTAATGTCAGAGGAGAAATTTTCAGGGGAATGTCAGTCATAAGGGAAAATGTCAAAATCAGATATTAACATCCCCATAGAGAAGAAGCCTCAGGTAGGAACGGCATTAGGAACGGCTGGAAAATGGGACCATTTTCTATAATAACCTCTCATCCAAGTCACACTCACTGTGGGCACACAAGGTCCCCAAAAAGTTCAACTGAATTTTCTGCTGATTTCTAAATGAAAGGCGTTAGTTTAAGTGAACTGCAACCATGTAGTAATTTGGGACAAATCTCAGAAAAAATAAAGATGCCAAAACCAGTTGTTTTGTCAGAATCTTTCTCTCTGTGTGATTACAGAAACATATTTTTTTTCTTTTTTAAAAGCCATGGTTTTGGCTCTTATTCTTTCGGTTCCATCTGATTTACTTTACTCCTTCTAGTCAAAGTATTATTAAATATGAGGGCTATTTTCAGACTTTTAACGCAGTTAAAATTTCGTATGAAAGTGGTATCTTGAAAAGCACACACAAAAAAATCAAATATCCAGATACTTGACACCAAGCATGCTCACATGAATGCTTTCCTTTGGAAAAAATTAACTTCTTGGGACGCCATTTGAGAACAACAAACCTCAGGGCATTGGGAATCGAATAAACTTGGAAAATAGATTATGACCAAGTCTAGAAGGTCATCACTGCATAATCAAACACAGATGCATGAGACGCCCAAAGAACTAAATCCTGAAAATGAACAGAAAATGATTTAAATGAAAGTACTTCCAAAGGCATCAGACAGGGATTAACATTGACCCAAGTGTCATCTAAAGGTGTCAAGGACCAGTTGGGTGGGAACAGATGGATCTCAGGGGCACTGGATAAGAAAACAATCTGTCCAACTTCTTCTTGGGCCACAGGGAGCAGAATGGGGCCTGGCAAATCATCTCAACAAAAGATTAATTTACTAAAGGTAAAGCAGTGATCCCAGGCTCTTTTCATTTTGGGTCCTCAACAATGGCACTTTGGACCATCTGGGGCAGCTGATCATTAGTCCTGGAGGCCAGTCCCACACATTGTAGGGTGTCTAACCTCATTGGCCCAATGGCTTCTGCTTGTTGTGTGCCTGTAGCACCTTTCAGTTGCAAAAAAACAAAACATCACCAGACACAGTCAAATGTCCTCTAAAAGCAAATTTTCCCTGCTTGAGAAACACAGATTTAGAGGAATTTTATATCCAAAACTGGAGAAGGCTAGATAATTCTTTTCATTTTTATTTCTCCTTTTCATTATCAAGTGTATCTTTAATGTACATCCTTTTAGCCAAGTAAGCTTTCTTTACTGATTTCCTCAACCACCACCACAAATGTGCTTGTAATATTTCTATTTTCTCATACCTCTTCCTGTATTTTATTTCTAATTACTCAGTGTCTTCTCCCAACTGTCACTTTAGATGATAACTTCCTCCTGGCCATAGGCTCCTACAGTATTTGCTTTGATAAATCTTCCTAGGCTTTCACTCTTTCTCTACACAGGAACAGCCAAATCAGATCATGTGTAACTGGACAGTCAGTGTCTAGTCCAACACAGAAACAAATTCTGAGCCACCGTCACAGGAACACCAGTCATCTGAGGCCCAGAAAGTCACTGGAGCCTCTATTTCTATGTACTTGTGCATTTCTAGTTGGAATTAGCAAGAATTTATATCTTCTGTGCTATCTCGTGTTTCTTGGGTGTAAACTACTCCATAGGTTAATGAGTAGGGACAGGGGTCAGCATGCTGTGGATGTCATGTGGGCTCATTCCCCCCACCCCAGTACTTTCATAGTTGGCCTGAGTAAGTAATAACAGGTGTATTCAAAGTTCATGAGCATGGTGGATCCACAGTCTGCCTAGGGGTGAAGCCATACTGGGCCCTGAGTCTCTCCCACTCCAGGATTTTGTCTTGTGCAGTTTGGCTTCACACTGTTTTTTTTTTTTTTTTTTTCACACTGTCTTGAAGTTCTAAGGTACAATGAACCTGACCTGCTTACAAAAATGTCTTTGGACTCATAAGTCTCAATCTCTCCATACAAAGACTTTCTTTAGCACACGTAGATCCTTGTTTCTTTATGTTTTAAGGAAAAGTCTGTTAGGCACTCTATTACTTATTTGGAATGTAACATTCTTTTAAGCCATACTAGCATTTTCAGTAGTATTGTATTGCTACTTTTTTTTTTCAAATCTCTCTGGTTACAGATTTACATCGGGGATGAGAAAACTGTTCAACTCCACATTCGCCCTTGGACTCTGTGGTAGTGCTGGAGGAAACTGTGTAAATATTTTCAGAAAGGCCCATATCACTTTGTAACAGAAATAACTGACCGTGGAAAAGACTTTAAAAGTGACTGCATATATCTCTCATCTCCTACCCATCTGTAAGGCAACTGAAGTCTGAGGATTATCATGAATACAACCTGCTTCTTGCTTTACTCTAGTGGGAAACTCACGTCTGATCAGTTACAGTATATTCCCTCCACTTAGATTTGCTGCTGTAACTCTTCCTTCCTTCCTTCCTTCCTTCCTTCCTTCCTTCCTTCCTTCCTTCCTTCCTTCCTTCCTTCCTTTCTCCTTCCTTTCTTTCATCTTGAGTTATCACCTTGTAAAAGAATCCTGATACTTTAGTGGTTTTTATTGGAAACCTCCAATCTGTTTTGGAAATAGGCCAGTTATAGACAGTAAATAAGTAATGAACTGAGAAGCAGAGTTGTTTCACAGCTTGTTGGCAGCGGAGCTGAGAATGATCCTAACTGTCCGGTCTTTGCTCAGTATGCTTTCTGTAACCTTCTGCCTTCTCTATGTCCTTATGTGTGTCTACCCTCGTATATCATTGTGGTCTCAAGGACGTAACGAATAACCACCGAGACCAGGCCTGATTTAGCCCCAGAGAGCTCTCTCACTTCCAGGCCTCCATAGGCCATGCGTAGGGTCAGAGAAACTATTGTCGCCATCTTGTATGCAGACGGTATTACCAGCTAACCAGTGAGAGTCATATTAGTTTGTGTTTCTGCTTTTGTTTTCTCAGGGCTTTTGGGGGGGGAGGCAGTTTGAAATACAGTAAAGCTGCAGTTCACACACATTTGTGTTCTCCAACAATTTGGTTTGCAAATAGAAGTGTTAGGCAAAGCTTTGCTTCCACTCACGAACTCTGCATCAGATGCCTGAACATAACCGTGGCCATCTTCCCCACATGAACGTGACCACGGCTGTCACCCCTAAAATCATGGAATGAATTATTTTCCTGAGCTGTTGTGCCATCATATAGATAGGTAGATAGATAGATAGATCCATAATTTCATTAGAAACAGCCCTGCTAAGCTCACGAAAAGGAAACATACGCACAGCATATGGTCATCACCGTCTCCCCCAGGCACCCTTTCTTAAACTTTTATTTCCATTTGCTCATACCCTATGCACAATATTAGTCAAAAAAGATGAAGGATTCAGAAATGGCATATTGTAAATAATCTGAAACACCAGTAAATGATTAAAAATGGTGGGAGAGTTAAACTGTACAGTAACTTGAAGGAGGGAAAATGTATTCCTCCTGTGCTAAACTAAGTTGAATATACAAAAATAAGAAGAAAAGGATGCAAACTAATTAGAGATAGAACAAAATTTGCAAAGATTTAATGTTCAGGCAGAGTATGGTCTACAGGAGGGAACTGGTAGTCACGGAGTTGGCCCACAATGACTATAAATCTAACATCTTGCCAACATTACAAAACTGAAAGATGTCACATAATCATTGTCCCTAAAATGTGAAAGCCTAAAAATGCCTGTGCTTTGCGTAGGGACTATTGGCTACAGCACTACTGTCACAGCTCACGCAGGGCCCACTTCTGTTCCGCCTGGCTGATTTGTGCTGCTGGTCACAGAAACCAGCCTCCGTAATGCCCAGGCAACAGTAACTTCTTGGGTCCCTGCGTGTGTTTGTATGCATGGGCTACGGGATGGAGCCTTCTGAGTTTTGTTGAGAGGCCTGCTCTGCTAGCACCTTGCTTCTTTCCTGTCTATACAATGTGTCAAATGGTAATCTGAAATTACACCTACAAGTCCAACTTTCAGAGAGGAAACCCAAACTTTCAAGATTTATATTGGTTTATAAAGGCTTTATAAACTCTTTCCTGCTATTTCCCCATATCCTGCCACTTTCCTTTGATAAATCTCTTACTGGCCCTGAACTGAAACTCCCAGCACATCCAGCACAAGCAGGGCTGTAAATTGTTTCTCAGGCAGTGCGCTTCCTTTGAACCTGCCCCGACACCCTTGCTGCCTGCGCCCAGCCCGCACCCTGGCTTTCATGGTATGATGGTGAAATTTGAGGCTTGTCTAACAAAGCATTCACTGAAATGAAAGGGGATAATAAAAACTATCGAGAGTCATTTGAATGAATCATGAGAGATAAACTTCTTTGGGAAAGAAATATTTTTAAAAGAACTTTTAATTTTTGTTTAACTTCTGCACAATTTGGCACTGTTACATCTAAGAATGTGTTTATATTTATGTGCAGTATTAGATCTCCAAATCATTTTTTATAATTACCTTTGATTCTTAAAATCTTCATTTCCTACCATTTCCTTTTGTTTTATTCCACAAAGGTAGTTTGCTGCTTCAGGGTGCTTTTTTTTTTTTTTTTTCTCTCTCTCCTTTTGTTGTCTTGCTAGGGTTTATTCCTACTCCCCTGCGAACCTACAAATTACTTTGTGAGTTATTTATAAGTTTGCTGGTTTATTATTGCTTTGGCCCCTTACACCCCTTTAAAATTTAGAAACTGTGTTTGTTGTTGCTCATCTTTCTATTGTGGGAATTTCAAAAGAACCCAAAGTAGAGAGACTGGCACCAAAACCCCTGAGTTTCCATCTTTCATTTTCAACCGTTAAAAATATCTGACTACACTTAGCGTGATTCTCTTAAGAACAAGAATGAGTCCCTCCACCTGTCCTCCTCAGCTGACCTTCGTGAGAGGGGAGAAGTGCTTCACGTGGGTGTCACGCTTCATAGATACAAAATACATCCCCTTACTGGTTCTGTATGAATTTAACTAGCTATGTATTTTGCACACCTCTCTCTTTCTGCAAAATGAGAACAATTATAATTTCAGTGTTTTACTGGTGCTTAAGGAAAGGTCCCATGCCTTTTAGATTATATTTTTAGAAAAGTACGAATAGAGAACTGGCATAAATAATCTTTCCCCCAAGCTAAATAGGATTGAAATAGACGCACAAAAAGAGGGATTAAGGGCATCCCTGCGTTCCTCTGCTCAGTTCTACCAGCAAGCAGATTGATTTACTGACTTATTTATTTATTGTTGATTTATTTTTCTTTGAGACTGGGCTTCATTGTGCAGTTCAAGCTGGCCTTGAACTCACTTTGCAGCCCAAGCTGACCTTGAACTACCAGCAATCTTCCTGCCTTAGCCTCCTGAGTGCTAGGATTACAGACTTGTGCCACCAGCTCAGCAAACAGATTTTATGTTTCCCAATTACAAAAAAAAAGTTCACCTTTGTTTTTCTTTGGTATTTTAATCTCTGTTTTATACCTGAAATAATTTGAAGTAATTAACTTCCTGTGGATAATATCTGTATTTGAACACTAGGATTATGTCAATGTACAATCCTTATATACTGATGCTCTTTAATATCTTGCATATAGATATTTAGTTTTAGTAAACTTTTCTGTTGATGTGAATTAGGGTGGGGGCTGTGCCTTCTTGCCAAGAAAGCATAAGTAAAAAAGGGAGTCACTGTCCAACCAATACAAGTGTACTTTCCTGTATATGTGGTAAAAATTTTATTCCAATCTCTCCCTAGAAACTAAACGTTATTCCTGGGGTGCCTAAACTGAGGCATGTTGGTTGAAGAGCTAAGTGTTCGTCAGTGTAATTCCTAAAGTAAGGTCGTAATGGTTTGAAATAATTTAATTCTAATAGGAACCTTTAAAGTGTAACTACTTACCTTTTATCTCTTTGGTACATTTTCAAAGTTATGATATTGGTTAATGAATCTTATTTGCAGTCCTCATAACTCATTTCCATAAGTTTAAATAAGAAAGGATTTGTTAGATGGTGTTAAGCAGCTTATAGCAATTTCCAGGGGGATTATTTGTGAATGATATATTGATAGGAAGAACAACTAGCAGAAAGAGAGTCCTGGGGGAAACCCAGTGGCCCACAGGCTACAATTTAGAGGCTCTGATGCTCTGGGAAAGATGATGAGACCACAGGACCACAGGTTCCACAGGACCAAGTGACACCCTAAGAACTAAGTGCCAGGGCCTGTGTCTTTGCCAGTGGAAACACCTCCTCACTTGTGGCTGGCAGTGCCTGTTTCTCACATCTTCTCTGTCAGCCTCAGTTGTGTGACTGAACCTGGGCTCTACTGGAGCCTTAACTGCCAGTGAGTCTTTGAAAAATCCTTTTTGGATATTCTAGCTCAGCAATAGAGGAAATTTGCTTGAAAGTATTTAGCATGGGAATTGAACATGCTGATTCGTAGTGTCCCCTGGGTATTCATCTGCATTGTGTCTTCTGCCAACTTTATGATGTATCGTGCTTACTAACACTGTAAGATCATAGGGTGATAATCCCCCAGTCCAAACTTTGGGGCTTTATTCACCTTCTCTCCTGCCTTTCCTGTCATTTCTGGAGCTAAAGTGCATACTTCATTAATTTTTGGTCCCCATGCTGTTTCAATATAAACTAGAATAGTTGTCAAAATTGTCACATTTAAAAACACATTTATCATCCAGATTAGCCACTGTTCAGAGATTAACATTTCAAGACCGGAATCAACAGCTGGGTTAGAGCTGTCTCTGCTCCGCGGTTCTGGGATTTTCTTAAATGACATATTTCATTTGCCACAGACTCACACAAAATTCTTCTCTACTGTCCTTGACTGAAGTTGATTCAGTGTTTTAAGCTGGCTTATTTTCAAAATTGTTAATACCACTGTAGTCTTCAAGATCGTGATGGTCGTATATGTATAGCTGATACCCTTGCACAGTGTCTTACACATGTGCTCTATATGTGGTACTAGCAAGAGGCCCACATTTTCTGGAAGGATAAGTGGAGTGCACATAAGACAAAAACGGGACATAATTACATTGTTATATATTATATTACTGAACACTGGGCTCTCACGCCTTCACTCGTGCCGCCTGTTGAGGAGATCAGCACTGCATGCCTAAAAGCTACTCTGTGGGATCTGGAGGACTACTGGGCGGGCTGGCACACAGAGGCATTTCACTGCATCCGGATCTAATGAGGGGAAGGAAGTGATAAACAGGAAAACAGGAGCTCTAGGTTGATGAGTTGGAAGAGGTAAAAGTGTATCTAACCTTAGAACTGGAGCTGGAAGCACTTGTGATCTTCCTTGGAATTGTCGGTCCCTAAGAATGAAAGGTTATTAAAGTTTAAATACAAGAGCTACACGGAAACTTGTTTCATTTATATCTATGTATTCAAACTCCATTTGTTGGGAGTAATTGAAAGGAAGTGTGCACCATTTGTGTTTCAAAAGTATGTCAGTTTCTATTCTAAATGTCAGGACATCGGCCATGACGGCTGAAGGAGAACCTGACATCAGGAAAAGAGGGAATTTGGGACTCTGAATGGCATAGAAATGTTACACTAGTTATATACACAATGTGGAAAGCAGAAAGTAAGAGACAGGAGCTGCAATTCTGTGTTCCATGTAATAGTTGCTTAATTATCATGAGAATCAATATTTATATACCATGATTTTGAGTGAGTCATGGAGCTTCTTACAGGATGGACCATGAATCCATCCTTTACCTACTGGCAGTAAACTCAGCTACTAACCATTCTCCCAGTTAGCGAAGTCTTTTAAGCCAGTTTATTATTGTGATACTATTAAATTCTTTTCACAGTGATAGTTGAATTCCAGTATTAGGGGTGGAGTTAAGAAGGTGATAATGTCCTGTATGCATTGTATGTTGCAATGAAAGCAAGATATAGAGCTAATTCTGCATGTCAAACATGAATTTGTGAATTTAAAAAAAAAATGACTTGTTCCTCAGGTTAAGTAATATTACTCTTTGTCCTGAGATAATCTAAAAGTCTCCTTGCTGTAAATGTTCTGTCCAAGGTGGACGCAGTAACCTTTGTTAACAGGACTAATACTGCAATCCAGCCACATGCTGGAGTTGTTAAGGATGGGAAGCCAAGCAGTTGTCAGAGCCCAAGTGTGGGTCTGATGTTATTAGACTATGCTTTCATACATTACCAAGCTTCTTAAAAGTTGGTAGGGTCCTTTATAACCCTTTATAACCAAATGCAAATTTCTGACATGACTAGGATAATCAAAAGAACTTTGTGATATGAATTCTGGCAAAGATCTATGAAATGCTATGTAAGCACATTTAAATGTATCAGTTCCTACTTGAGGGTAGTTCACCTGTTAAATATCTTGGAATATATGTTTTTGATGAGAGCTTTTTAGATTTTATTTAACTGACCCTAGAGTGTAGATTGAGGTAGACAAAGTTTCACAACACAAACACATAAATTTCACTGCTCATGCATATATAATTTTAAAGGAAATGAGCTTGACAGCAGTGTGATGTAGACCTATATCTTCCATTCCACCTTTTCTGCTGCTGTTCTCTGTGTTCAGATTACCTCTACCATCTCTTTGTAAGGCAACTACAATGGACATTATCTTTTACCCTGGAGCCCACAGAAAGCTCTCCCTGGGATATCTACCATGGACTGTCTTATGTCATTACTTAAGTCTTTCATATGTTTCTATATTATTGTCCTAAGTGGGCAGTATTAAGGGTGGAGTTGAGAAGGTGTTTCATATGCTTCAGGTCTGCTTATGTTGAATGCACTCAGTAAATATCTGTTGAATACATTAATTAATAATGACATTAAGAAATCTTCAGGAAAATTCCAATACTGTACATTACTACTTCTTCTTGGAAGAGATGCTGTGGTCCTTTTAACTTTGTGACCCCAAATTCTGAGGGTGAGGACATACACTATTTGCTTCTAGAAGAAATATACTTTGAGGCGCTCATTTCATTGGCTAAAGGCAGATGCCTTAATGTTCCCCAGCTGTAGACCGCAGTAAGCATCACCAGGAGAAGGCCTGTGAGGGTAGTTCTGTGTAAGTGCATCGTGATTCTTGTGCTCTGGGTATCTGCTAGCTCCATCCCAAAACGCACCCACACAGAGCTCTACCATTTGCTTTGCTACCTGGCATTTACACAGTGACAGATGTGCTCCAAATAGATGGGCAGCCACAGGGATGGAATACCAAGGGACCCAGAGGTATGACATCTGGCAAAACAGATGCAGTGTGGCAGGGGGACACAGACTACCCAGAAAGTGCTTATCTCTCAAGATCAGTACCAAGGATATAACCAATGCCTGGTTGGGCACCATGCCTTCCACACAGATGGAATAGACTTGTGCTTGCAAAGATATGTGGAGAAAGTGGTCAGGTTGCTAGCGAGATAGATGGATCTAAGCCAGGAAAGTTGAATCAGCCATTTTCTTTTAAAAGTCAGCTCTCTGTGTCACCTGGACACAGTGAATTCATCAAGTACTGTCCAATGGCTTCTCCTCGAGTTTGCACGCCAGAGTGAGGCTTTAGATATGTGCCTTACCTTTCTCATGGAGATGACAAGAGGATGAATTAGCTAATGTTAGCAATGCTCCTGCAAGATCGGTGGATAAAGGAAAACTCAAGAAGTGCATTATTAATAACGGAATGAGGTCATACTCCATGAAAGCCCTGTAAAAAGTTCCATTTTCTGTAAGTAATAATTTTGAGCAAGACTCCGATTTTTTGCTGAAATATTTAACAAGTATAATGCAATGTAATTTGTATTAACCCGCAAAAAAAGCCTACAGGAGAATTGTAGGGGGGAAAAAAACAAATTTTTATTTCTATTTGGTCTAGGATGATTTTTTTCCCTGTAAAAGACAAACTTACTTATTCATGGCTCTAATATTTAACATTAATTCATTGTATGCATCCACCTAGGCATTACAACACAGGAAACAAAAACTAACCGTAAGGGACACTTGACTCGTTAGAAATGCAAAAAAAAAAAAATGGGTGTTAGATATGTTAGTGCAAGATAAAGTCCTTGAACAATTTTAATTCTCTTATTCTTGGGAACATGTAGCACCAGAATGTAGATAACAAAGCATTTCTGAAGTGGGTGTCTCTAGGAGGCCTGCAATCAGTAGGAACAACTGAAAGATAAACAGCAAAGAAACCAGATAACAAGAACTTGAAATTAACATAATTTTTCCACTGAAGAATCTTCTCACTTTCATTTCTACCTTTCTACATCTCTATCAATGGTCCTTGAATTTTACCCTTTTTTGTGAGACGAGCCAGGTAATCTCTGCCCAACAATATCCTCTTGTACCTTATATCTGTCACTGTATTTTGTTTACCATATTTTAGTTATTATTGCCATTTTCCATGAAAAGCATGCATGTCGTGTTTTTTCAAGGTGAACATCACCTCATATAAGGCAGAGAGTGCTTTTCTCCTTGAATCTCAATTATATTCTATTAGCGCAGTCTGTCCCTCATAAACACCTACTGTTTGATGCTTAAAATTAAAAACTGATAGCAGTAAGAGAGAGAACACTCTGCAGGCGCCAGCCATTGTACAGTTTGCTGTAAGATACTGTCTCCTGCTTATTAAAACTCTGTGCAAGACAAGTGCTGCCATCTTTGCAATTTTGCAGAGAAAAGATAATGAATCTTAACCAAGTTCACTCAGATCCCTAACGTTATATAGCCAGAAAGATGTACATCATGGTCTTGATCTTATTTCATCCTCTCTAGCATTTATTCTGAAATTAGACTGCAATATAGCTAAGTACATATATGTCATGTCATGCTTACAAGAGTACAATTTTCATGAGGTCAGAAAATTTGTATTTTTCACCCCGGTATCTCCAGCACCTCACACAGTACCAAGTACCTGGATGGTGATGAGTCAGTGTTTATTGAGTCCATGAATATATAAGTTTATAAATCTTTAGTAGAATGAAATCATTTTTGGTGAACATATACCATTATGATTTCACTTCCCATTTCCCAGCAGTTATCCTATTAACTAACTAAGCAATTCACCATTAATAAAAAAGTCAATCAAGAAACCCAGTCTCCAGTGCAAGCTGTTAGAGTGCATTGAATTATCCAGTAAGAGAGAATGCTTGGAAACAATGTCAAAGCTACTTGGCCAGAAGTTATTTACTGCTTTTGTACCACAGAGATGGTTGTATTGAAATGATCTCCTAATAGCTGAAAAGCTCCTAGATGGCCTGTCATTATTCTGTTATTACTTTACACACTGTGGGAGATACCTATTTAGTCCCTATATCACCCCTGATTGGGAGCAGAGACAGCTGAGAAGCTCTGGAGACATACATCGTGGTTGGTGGCTTTAGTGCATGAGTGAACTCTGCTCTAAGAGCAATCTCTCTTCTCTCTTTTAGATCCGTGATAGTGTAGTGGATGGCGAACCAGCAGAGTAAATCATTGTCTATGTGTTTCTTACATAATTTAAGAGCCTGGACTTTAGCTATGAGGCATTATCTAGTAAATGATATGCGAGGGTAAGAGAGAATCTTATTCAAGGGTTAAAAGGAGTCTTAAAAAATGCTAAAATACCCAAGACAGATTTGCTAATTGTGTTTTCTTCTCAGACAAATTTCCACAATTTAATGAACTATTCCCAAAGGGAAGTTCTGAGCTAAGTGCCTAAAGCCATTCTTTGAAAGCTCAAGAATGAGTGTTGTGAAAAAATCCTGGGTCTAACAATGTGGTCGAAGCTCAGCTGTTCACTCTCTGGTGACTTTAGAACAGGTTTTCCACCTCTCTGAGCCTTACTCTCCTGTCTAGAGAAGTGCGAGGGAGAATCAAGAATTGGAAAATATTTAAGGTTCCTTCTGGCTACCTTCTTTAAGCAAATGTTTAGCAAACATAAGCAGGCAGTTTATAGTCAGGTGTATTTTCTACTGAAAATGGTTACTGTAGGTTTCATGCTAAAATCAAGATAGGTCCTGGAAGTCAACATGGCTTGGCAAATGTACTTTATGCGCATCTTTGATTCTTGCTGGATGTGCCCACTTCCGTTTGGAATCTTTGCAGCGAAACTGTTATTTCTCTTGTACATTCACTAATACATGAACTAAATCTACTGAAATATTTTTCACTCTCCCTTCTCTACAAGAAAAGACTTTTGGGTAGAAAGACACATTGACACCAAAAGAATTTGTCAAATAATATACTTCCAATTTGTGCCATCATAGTCAATATCTTGTCATACATTTGAAAATTCTTACCTAATGAAGAATACAGAGAAGAAAAGAATAAAGATTCTAGATGAAAGCTTTAGCTTTAGAATCTTATAAATTAGAATGCTTCAAGCGTAAAATAAAGTTTAAAAAAAGATGTTAACATTCTGTAATTGATCTTATCCTGAATTCCCCAAAATCAGAACAAGGTTTATATACCATTATTGTATTAAGAAACAAAATTACAGCGAAGCAGGAGTGAAGGAAAAAGAGAGAGGGAAGACATAAAGGAAAACCAAATCGAGTGGCACTTTTAATTTATTTTTAATTTTCTTATTGGTACACTTTAGATTTACATGATGATCACAGTCATCATTGGGAATTTGGAGCTGTACATAACATACCCTGTTTCTTCTTTTATCCCCAGTCTCCTGCTCTCCTTTCAACCCCTCTTCC
Source organism: Dinomys branickii (assembly GCA_004027595.1). Taxonomy (NCBI): domain Eukaryota; kingdom Metazoa; phylum Chordata; class Mammalia; order Rodentia; family Dinomyidae; genus Dinomys; species Dinomys branickii. The sequence goes on from PVLD010003441.1 coordinate 43,297, forward strand.
CACCCTTATTTACAAAAGCTTTGAATCCAGTTTTTCCTTCTCTTTTCCCCTTTATATTTCTTTCTTCTCTCCCTCCTTTATTCTCCTTCCCATTTGAAAATTTCCTTTTTATTTCCCCAAATCTATTGTATATTTTGGTCCTTATTTATCATTTTGGTTTCTTATACCAGAAAAGCAGTGTGATATTTAAATGCATGTGTCTGATTTATGTCACAGTAGTGTATTTGCAAGAGACGTCTCATGTTTATCTTTCTATGGCTAAGTAGTACTCTGTTGCATAAAAAAGAGTTTTTATCCATTCATTAGTTGATGGGCATTGGGGCTGTTTCTCAGATTTAGATGTTGCAAATTGTGCTAATAGAAAAAAATGTGTGCATGTGTATTACTGTGATATGAAGTTTTTAGTTCTTTTAGGAAAATACTGAGCAGAGAAATAGCTAGGTCAAATGCCATCTATACTTTTAGTATTCTGAGGAATCCTCACATTGATTTCTACAGTGGTTGTACCAGTCTACACTCCCACCAGCAGTGAAGAAGTGTTCTTTTTCCCCTCCAGAATTTGTTACTGGTTGACTTAATAATAGCCATTCTTTCTAGAGAGAGACAGAATCTCAGCTTTGTTTTGATTTGTGTGTGGAATGACCGGTAATGCTGGTCATTTTTTCTTCATATACTTATGTGCTGCTTGTACTTCTTCATCTGAGAAGTGTCTATTCATTTCAGATGCTCATTTTTGGATTGGGCCTTTAAATTTGAGGGATCAAATTTTTTTTATTTCTTTATATATTCTAGGTATTAGTCCTTTGAGGAACAACTGTCCAACATTTTTTCCCACTCAGTGGGTTAAAACTGGCACTTCACTTGCAAATGAGTTTTGACTAATTATGGAACCATCTTTTCTTTGGAGACAAGGCCTCACTACGTAGTTCAGGCTGGCCTTGAACTCACTAAGTAGCCTCGAGTAGCCTTGAGTTTACACTAATCCTCTTGCCTCAGCCTCTGAGTGCTGGAATGACAGGCATGCTCCCCTAGTCTGGCTGGAGTCATCTTCTGAGGAGTTGCACAGACTGCATCTCAACCAGCTCATCTGGGGTTGGGGTTTACTCATCATCATTTGCATCCTTTTGGTTCAAATTCCCTCTGAAAACAAACTCTCCCCACCTTCTTGACTTACACAAGCTGAAATCCAAGGAAAGTCCTGCAGGTCACACAGCCTGTTGTGGGAGGCCATAGCGGTGGCAGGGAAATGAGACACTGCAGTTTGTGTTTGCACAAAGATAGGAACAACCGTTTGGAGTTGGCCTCCACTGCAGTGACTGGAAGCAGTAAAGGTCTGTCATGACACATTCAAGGTGTCTGATTCTGAGTGTTTTCCCCACGAACTGCAACTGTAAGTTGGAACAGGAAGGTCCTCATTAGCAACGTATGTGAGAATGGCTTGTGGGCCTCACCCTACAGTGACAGTGACATGAGTGACTGTGGCATGTGGCTGCCAGACAAAACAAGGCAAAACAACCAGAAACGATTCCACACTGGGTGACGCTGACAAGTGTGGAGTGCCCAGAAAGATGCCAGCCCTGTTCTGCTCTGTGCTGGCCGGATTTTACACGAAACCAGATATGATCAAAGAAAAGTGACCACTTTTAAATTAGGCTGTATAAAGAGTCACAGATAAAGCAATTAGAAAATGTTTAATGTGTGGACTAAAAAGACAATTTATTCCACTCAATTTTATGCTAATATTTGTAGGGAGACAGTTGAGAATTATTCTGCACAGTCCAATGGACAGACATAAAAACATGTTTGAATTCATGAGAGACACAAGTTTTCAGCAATCCTTCACAAACGGGTAAAGCAGGATACTACAATGGTGTTCATATGTATGGGGAGGATATAGAAACGCAATAAGGGATTTTTGATCCAGAAGCTTGTGAAGGTATGTTTGAACATAAATCCCATGGTTTATAGCTGAGCAAAGACTGACATGCTTCCTGACATTTCTGAATCAGTTTTCTCAGCAGAATAATGGTGATGTTGTTAAGGTTAATGCAAGAAATACGAGATATAATACGCGATTGAGCGCAAATCCTCAGGAGTAATGAACACTGTTACAAATACCCACCACCATGACTGGGAGGTAGAGGGAATAGTAACATAAAAGGATACAGGAAAGGTTCCTTAAAGTAGAGGGTGACTTTCAGCAACTCAGACTTTATAGAGAAAAGCTCTCCTTCTTAGAATGAATACTCATTCGGTGGCAAAATTGCAGTATTTTAAAATGGGGATTACATGAATAGGAAAAAAATAAGCTCACATTTGATAAGACTCTGAGATATCTTACAAAATTCTCATTAGGAAACATCATGGCCAACAGGCCATGTGGGTACTAAATCTAAGAACAAATAATGCAAATGAGGTGCTAAACATTCAAATCCTGTACCATTTGCTAAAGAGCATAAATTCAATTGGTCAGCTGCCAAGTGAAATGTAAAAAAGACTAATACAATATTACCATGGCAGAAAACATTATTAGATATTAAACAAATGAATAAACATGTCCCTCTCTGGTGAATATTTGTAGCAATTATTGAAAAAATTTGCAAGCATGTGGTATTTTAACAAAGCTTAGCACAATACGATGGACAATTTTATGGGACGAAGCTCTGGGGTGTTTTGCTCTGAGATTTGGATGGTGGTCTGTCCTTGCTTCTAATGAGAGGTAAGGAAATAATGAAAACATCAATGTGGCGATGAACTGGTGTTCAGGAGAGAGCGGCACCAACTGCCAGGTCTTCTCGGTTGGGACAGGTGACCCATAAATGCAAATTTCTCCACTCCGGTGAAAACTCAGGCTGTCCAACACCTTCCATGGAATACAGACACTTTACAGAGGACGTGGTTGCAAATGGCTCCTGAAAGACATTATCTTTTTCAAAATGACTTTAAAATTTATATGGAATCAAGTTCTCAAATGCACCTGAGTTTCCTTACTTTTGTCTGAACTACATGAAAAACTGCCACATGCATTTTATCCATTCATCCATCCATCCATTGCCAGTCATCTATCCACCCATCCATCCATCCATCCATCCATCCATCCGTCCATCCGTCCGTCCATCCACCCATCCATCCATGCATCCATTCATCTACCCATTCATTCATCCATATGGTCTTTAAAAGTGTAACCTTTGGAACTGGGCTGCCTGGTATATGACACTTTAGCCTCAGCATCATAACAAAATAACGTTGAGAAAATTCTTAAACTTTACCAAACTGTAGTTTTCTCATATATAAAATGGAGGTAATAGTACTTGTCCCCATAGATGTCCTATGGTGAATTAGGAAGTTAAAGACCTTAAAATGCCTAGCACTAGGTTGGAACCTAGTAAATGCCCATTTTGTATTCAACGTAATAGTTGTTATTTCAGTCAATTTGATTACATGCCTGGTAACCATTGTTATTCAAAAAATGCTTAATAATCTTTCTGCTGTTGTTCTTTCATCTTTAATTAGTGTCAGTGCTAGAAACAGCAGAAGAAATCACTCTCTTAAGGAATGGTGCTTGTATGTAGGAAAAAGACATTTCTCTAAGGTGTCCTTGTGAATCCTTACAGTACCCACACAGCCAACACCATCACTAAGCAGCTTCTTATGAGTAAAACATGGAGGCTTGTGTTCTGAACTGTGCCCCAAATTTAGGAAAATTTACCTTGGAAAGAGCAGTCCGGGTCAGCCAGGACAGGGACAGGATGTGCATAAATGGCTGTGGCATTTTTCATTCTAAATGAATGTCAGCTTGCAGACCATCTGGGCCCTGTTCACACAGACTATCCTCAAAATAAATCCAGCTTCCCAAGGGTCCTCTGTAGCAGGACATTTCTCTGCCCAGCCCGGACTGGAGAGACATGTTTAAAGAACATGCTCACAATTTGAATCCAGTTTCATTTTCTTTGCTTGAAAAATCCCTGACAACATCTATCACATTCAAGGCAGGCACACATGCTACAGTGGGTCCTTTTTGCTCAGAAAAACTATCCAAACTGAGGCGATCTGAAATTCATCAAGTTTAGCTTTAAAGAAAAACATTGTTGTTTGTAGTAAGTAGGGATATAATCAAGATCTAGAAAGTTGAATTTAAACATGGATTTTAGGAAAATCACATTGTTTTGACCTACTACCATAGACAAAGTAGTCTCATGTCACCATGGTAAAGTGGGACACTTGACCTAAGAGCTTTCTTAAAGAGATTAAGGCTGCTTTGCTAAAAGAATATGAAACCTCTGTAAATTTGAACTGATCAATCATTGGAAAAGTTTGTCCACAAAGAACTTTGTCATTGAAATACTACATAGTGTGCTTTTTGTTTTTAAAACACTCCATGATGAATAGGGATAGTGAATACCTGTTAGTCATAAAAAGTATGGTGAGCGATTCAATGTAACTGAGACATTTCTTGCCATTCTTTTATCAAAATACAAAACAATGATGCAAATCTCAATCAAAAGCTTCCTACTGAGAAATGTTTATTAATTGTATCTTAGCAAATATAGCCCAAATGTGGGGGTGGGGGCAGAAGGATAAGAGAGAGAAGGAGAGACAGAGAGGCAACTTGAATGATTCCTTATCACTCCATGATATCACAGTAACTCCCGCTTCTTTGAGTTAGGAATGGATAAGAAAGTGAGATTAGTGACACATTTTCTATCATAAAATGATATTTTAGACGAGGAAAGCAGATAGATAACCTTAAAATACATTAATTATTTCCTTTCAGATAATGATGGAGCTGTGAAGAAAAGAAAGAAGGTTGCATTCTGACATATGGGTGGAACATCACCTGGACTGGCAGTGGCTCTCACGGGCTGACATTTCAGTGAGAACTGAGTGACAGGTCAGGGCCAGGTGTGGAGACAGGAGGATGGCAGAGGCGGAAACCCAGGGCAGAAATGAAAAAGAGCCTGGTGTGGCTGCAGCTTCACAGGTAAGTGAAAGGAAAGTGAATGAGATCAATGCAGGCAGACAGACAGGGATCAGGTCATTTAGAGTTTTATGGAAGGTTGAATTTTATTTAAGTGAAATGGGACGTAATTGGAAAGTTTTCAGTTTCCCATTTTCTCATTTACCTTATTTTCAATTGTTCATGTAACATTTATTTTTTAATGACTATATATTAGGCTAAATGTAGGCCTCATTAAGTTCCCAACAACATAAATTTTACAGGCTACTTTCTTTTCTCACATAAAAATAGCCATTTATAATAAAAATGAAAGAAGAAATCTATTACCTGGAAAATTAAAGGAAAAAAAAGCTTAAGAAACTACAGCATTAGGTCATGAGTCAAAACTATAATTTCAGATAATTTAGAGAGTAATTATATGTGTACACTTTCATTTTTGGCTATGAGCTAGACTGCACAACTTGCCCAACTTTTCTACTAAAAACAACTAAAACTCCACAATAAAATTTATGGTAGATGCTAGGCAGATAGTCACTACCTTATTTTCTCTCTCCCTTTCTCCCTTTCTCTCTCCGTCTCTGTCTCTCTGTATCTCTGTCTGTTTCTGTCTCTCTGTTTCTCTCTGTCTCTCTGTCTCTCTCTCTCTCTGTCTCTCTGTCTCTCTCTCCTTTCTTGGTCCTTTTTCTGTGTGCACAGCTTGGCTACATTTCCCCGCCCTCATGACTAGCTGGAATGATCTGATTGGCCTCAGCTATGTATGTGAACTGAAGCAGTGAGTTATTTCTGGTACAAAGCAATCAGGAGTAAGTTTACCTTCTCAACATTCTCTACTCTCACCTTGATGCATTTGTTATCGGAAACTTTTCAGTATGGATATGAAGATACATACTAAAAATGGTGTTGGTAAACATTTGGCAAAACTGAAGCTTTAGTTCCTGAAATCAGATCTTGCACTTATCCAGTAAGAAGCTTCAGGGTAAGAGGTTGGACTAAAAGGAAAAACATTAGTGCATGAGTTGATAACTGTTGTTTTCTTTTTTTAATTTTTCTTCTTTTAGAAACAATAATAACAACAAAAATAATACAGAATTTCAAAACGAAATGATAGGAAATTTAAAACAGTTATTATATTGCATATTATTATCTTCACAGTAATTGTTCAGGTTACCAGATATAGGCATGTAGGATTGATCAAACAATATAAACACTAACTGTTCCTTTCAATGAAATAATACAAGTTAGTAGGACAATTGTCTTTGCTCTTTTATGTACCCTCCTTCCTTCTTTTCTTCTTTCCCCCATCCCAGTTTTTCTTTCCATTTTGAACATTTTCTTTCTCTTTCACAATGTCTATTGTACTGTTGGCTCTTCCTGTTCCATGAGCAAGGAATATCTTTCCATTTTCTGAAATCCTCTTTAATCTCTTTTTTCAGTGTGCTGTAATTTTCAATATATAAATATTTTACTTCCTTTGTTAGATTGATTCCTAAGTACTTCATTTGTTGAATGCTATTATGAAGGGTGTGGTTTCTTTAATTTCTCTTTCAGTGAGTTTGTTGTTTGTGCACAGAAATGCTATTGATTTTTTGAGTGTTTACATTGTATCCTGCTGTGCTACTAGGTTTGGTTATTAAATCTAGAAGTCTTTTGGTTGAGTTTTTGTGGTCTTCTGTGTATAGTATCATGTCATCTGCAAATTATGACAATTTCACTTCTTCCTTTCCTATCCTTATTCTTGTCTAATTGCTCTGGCTAATGTCTAGAGAAGTACATTGAATAGAAGTGGTGATAATGGACATCCTTGTGTTCTTGATTTTAGTGTAAAAGCTTTCAATTTTTGTTCATACATTATGATGTTCTCTGCTGCTTTGTCACAGGTGGATTTTATCAGATTGAGATAAAGACCCTCTATTCTGATTTACTGTAGGATTTTTATCATCACTGAGTATTGGACTTCATCGAAAGCTTTTTCTGCATCTATTGAGATATCATGTGATTTTTGTCTTTGGATCTTTTGATATGATATATTACATTTATTCATTCACATGTATTAAACTATCCCTACATTCCTGGGATGAATTCCACTTGGTCATAGTATATAATCTTCTTGATTATTTGCTGCATTCTGTTTTCTAGTATTTTATTGAGGATTTTGGCATCATGTTCATTAAGGAAATTGGTCTGTAGTATTCTTTCTTGGTTGGGTCTTTCTCTGGTTTTGGTAATACTTGCCTCCAGGAATGAATCAGGGAGAATTGCTTCCCTTTCAATTTCATTACAGAGTTTCAGGAGTTTAAATGTCTTGTAAAATTCAGCTGTGAATCTATCAGCACCTGGGCTTTTCATTGCTGGTTAGCTTTTATGATGTTTTCAATTCTGTTGACTAATACTGGGTTATTCAGAATTTTTATATCTGCTTGATTCAGCTTTGGTAATTCATATGTTTCTAGCAATCTGTCTGTCTTATTCTGTGTTTTCCACCCCTTGAGAATGAATCTTTTTGAAGCAGATATTGATGATCTTCTGAGTTTCCAAGGGATCTGTCATGATTCCACCATTTTCATTCTTTATTGCATGAATTTGAGTTATTTCTTTTCTTTTTTTGATAAAGTTGGCTAGGGGTTTGTCAATTTCATTTATTCTTTCAGGAATCTACTCTTTGATTCATCAATTCTTTGTATTGTGCATAGTCTCAAATGCACTTACTTCTGACCTGATCTTTATAATTTCTTCCCTTCTTTGGGCGTTGGACTTGACTTCGTCTTCTTTTTCCAAAATCTTGAGGTGTAGCATTAGTTTGTTCATTTGTGCTCATTTTGTTTTCCTGATGTGAGAATTCACTGCTATCAATGTCCTTCTGAAGGCTGATTTCATTATATCCCACAGTTTTTGGTGAGTTTTATTTGCATTTTTATTTTATTATAGATATTGTTTAATTACTTCTTTGATTTTATCCATGACCCACTGGTAGTTCTGTAGAGTATTATTTTATTTCCACATGTTTATGGAATTTTTGCAGTTTCTTTTGGCCATAAATTCCAATGTCATTGCACTCTGATCAGATAATATGCACGGGATAATTTCAATTCCTTTGCATTTACTTAAGCATGTTCTGTGGGCTAGTATATGGTCTATTTTAGAGAATGTCCCTTGTGCAGCTGAGAAGAATGTATATTCTGGTGTTGTTGGGAGGAATACTCTGTAGATGTCTACTAAGTCCACTTTTCACAAGTCTAGTTCAGTTCTGTTATTTCTTTGCTGATGTTTTGTCTAGTTGATCTATCACTTTGTGACAATGGGATGTTCAGCTTTCTTGTAATAATTGTGATTTTCTTATTGGATTTTTCATGTCTATTATTATAGTTGGGTGCTCCTGTATTTGGTGCATATATACTTATGACTGTTTTCCCTTCCACTTGACATTTTCCCCTAACAAGTATATGGTGACCTTTTTAAAATCTCTTTTGATCATTCTTCATTTGAAGTTCACATTGTCTGCAAACAGAGTAGCTACCCTTGCCTTTTTCTGCGTTCCTTTCACATGGAGCTTTGTTCTCTCTCTCTCTGCATATTTTTGGATTTTGCTTCTTGACCCACTCTCCCATTCTGCTTCTTTTGACTGGTCAATTGAGGCTGTTTACATTAGTGGCTATCACTGATATGTATTAGTTTATCTTTTTAATGTTATTTTCCTGTAGTTGGTTTATTACATCTCTGCTGTGTTTCATTGCTTGCTCTTCTTGGTGGTTTCTTTCTGTTGTTGTTCTTGGAATTGTGGTCATTTTTATCTCTTTCTAGAATATCTTTCAGCTCTCTTTCTAGGGGCGTTTTGGTGATCGTGCATTTCTGTATTTGTTCTTTGTCATGGAAGTATCTCATTTCTCCATTAATTTTGGTAGATAGTTTTGCAGGATACATCAATCTGGGTTGGAAATTTTTTCTCTAAGGACTTCAAATGCTTTACTCCATGCTCTTTTTGACGACTTGATGGTTTGTGCTGAGAGGTCTACTGTGATTATGATAGGCTTTCCTTTATAGGCAATCTGCTTCTCTACTCTAACAGTTTTTAATAGTCTGTTCTTGGGCTGAATTTCTGGGATCTTGATTATTATTTGTCTGGGCATAGGTTTGTTTTATTTATGGCTAACTAGAGTTCTATATGCCTCACTTATGTATGTCAGATTCTCTTCCCATTCTTCAGAAATTTTCTGCTATGACTTCTGCAAATAGATTTTTTATGTCATTTGTTTTGACTCCTGCTTTTTCATTGATACCTATCAGCCTTACATTGTTTTTGTTTGTACCATCTAACAGCTGTTGCATTGTTATTTCCTAGTTCTTTGTTATTTTTAAGAGATCTTTCCTTTCATGATTGTTAGCTCAATTCCTGCCTTCAAGGGCTGAAAGTATATCTTCAGTTTTGTTCAAGTGGTTTTTCTAGCCTTCAGTGATATGTACAATTTTTGGTATATCTCTTGAATCTGTTTCATGCTTTCTAATTCTTTCCTATATTGTTCACTGAAGGTTTCCATCATTTTCCTATGCTCCTATATTTTAAAATCTATTTCTCTTTTAGATATGCTGAGCAATTCTTTCATCATCGTTGTCATTTCTTTCTCACCTGAGAAATTATTTCTGATTTGATTTACTCCATAGCCTCCTGGAGTTGTTTCTTCACTTCAGTTGCTATCATTTCAGAAATTTCAGGTGCGTGACTTCCAAGCTTTTCTATTTTGATGTCTCCTGGATTTATTCTGAGTGGACCGGAGGTCTGAAAGCTGCAAATTATTCATTCTTTTTGATATTTTCTATTTTAAACTTTTAGTTTTGTTTTATGTGATCATCCTTGTGAGTTTTATTAATAGGTAGCTATATCATTAGTATCAAGGCCTTTCTAGGAAAAGTATATTACTCAGCAATATCTTCTTTGTGCAGAAAATTCTTGGTTTGTGTCTGTCTCAAGATCCTACCTTTCCCTCTGTCCCTAGTGTTTTGGTGTAGCGTCTGGTCAGGCTATTGCCTTACAGCTTCCCAATACTGTTACAAAAGGGAGAGGTACTGATTATAACGAGTGAGACATCCTAGCTACTGTTGTACAAATTGCAATAATGATAGCAGCAAGCACAATCTAGGTATTGACAAACTGTGGTAACTATTTGCTTTGTCCTTCCAACCATATGAGCAAAGTGTAGTTATATTACAGAAAAAAATCAGAAATTATTAGTTTGTACGCAAAATGCTTCCCCTTGTTAGGGTAGATTTGTCCTGAATTTATCCACATGAGCCAGTTGCTATGTCTCAGGCACTTCCTGCACTGCCTACCCATCCTGTGGTGCAGGGAGATGGGACAGATATTTGGATTCCTCCAGACTGAGGCTGCTGAAATGGTATAGGGCTGGTGACCAGTGTCTCTCCCTTCCCTCGGTGCTCACTGAGGCTCTGTGTTATTTTCTTTTAACAAAATATTATAAAACAGAATACTCAGGATATAAATGGCTGATTTATAAGCAGAAATAAATGAAAATATAGGAAATTCAGAAATGGGAGACTTGTCAAGTTTGCCTATTCCCTCTAGACCACAGCCTTATGAAATCACATTGAAGAATCTTTGCATGACAAATGCTTGTTGAGACTCAGTCTAGTATCAGATATCAGATTAAGACAATGATCTGAGAGTGTCAGCCACCCCACGTTACTGTCAGTAGTCACTCCTGGCTAAAACAAGGGGTGAGCTAGTAGAAAGAGAGAGCTGACCCAAGAACTTAAGAAAAATCTTAGTTGTTGGATGAAAAAATTGACTGGAAGAAAACAGATCACAAGTCAAGTAATCTCTGAAAGGATTTAATTGCAAAAATAGCTTTCAGTACAAACTGCCCCCACCCAGAAAGAAAGAAAAAAATTATTTGACTGATTGAAAGTCAAAAACAGCTGCTAGGACATCATATTTTCATGAGGAAGAAGCAGGCCCCTTGAAATGAGATGTGTACTTTCAAAGTCATGTCAGATATGATCATGGAAAATAAATAGGAATCAACTCCTGGAGGATGAAGTCATGAAGAGAAATGGACAATAGCAGACGTCCAGAGCCTGGAGTAGGACATTCATCCAACCTTGGATCTCAGATTTACCTGAGAAAAGTGATTGTTTTTATCTTTTCCAAGGAGAAGTGTTTTGTGGGTTGTGTTGAGTGTGTGCCACCACCCTGTACTCTGAGTGTGAGGGAAGCAATTAATTTCTCTTTCCAGTTTGTTGTTCACCAGAAAGTGGGAAGTCATATATCCTCCTGATGAGGTGACAGTGTATTCCTGGAAGACTCTAGACCTTTAGTTGAATGTACAAGTGGGATAGAGTTAGGGTGGCCACAGGTTGTTTACTACCCCTACTGTTAAAAGAGAGAATTTAATATCACTTCTTATTAATCTGGCTCAGATTCTTGACCCACAGAATCTGGCAAGAAGTGATATTCTTAATGAGACTGGACATAGCTTTATATCTTATACCCAGCCTGTTAGATAACTCAAACTTAGAGCCCTGAGATTCCTTATGATAATTCCAGCCACCCTGATATCACTACCCCAACCAAATCTCTGGGAAACACATCCTGAAGACAGTCTATAAGTATGTGCAAATGGAAAGGCATCAGGCTGAATCCAGACCTCCAGCTATCATGCCGACATATGAATGAAGTCAGCTTAGATCTTCTACACAGGAGTAGCTAAAAGAAACAATAGAAACTATTAGGAGCACAGTATTATCTATTGACCGACTTCAGAATTTCTTAGCCATGAAAATGGTTTTGTACAAAAGGAATTACTTACAATTGATTAATAATCAATAATAAAAGAATAAAACCTATAAAAATTGAAATTTCAGAGGATATTTTGTACATAATTCATATTGGTGAAGCAATAACTAGAGAATTCAGGGATGCAGCTATAGCTCAGTGGAATAAGCACCTGCCTGGCAAGTGCAAGGTCCTGAGTTTGATCCCTGGTACTGCAAAAAAGAAAAAGGAGAGATGCAATAACTAGAGAATTCATAACTGAATAACAAAACAAATAACTGAATAACAATAACAAAACTGTTCCTCCTATGAAATACCATGCAATGAAACTAAAGCAATGTTTAGCAACAAATCTGCAGATGGAAAGATTTAAATATATATTTTGAAAAGGAAGATATGTTTAGTTTTAAAAGCCAACCACTCAATTTAGTGAAATTAGAAAAGGAGCAAAATAAATTGAAAACAAAACAAAAGGCATAGTAATAATAACAGAAATTAATAAACTAGAAAACCACTGTAATGGGGAAAAAAAGAAAAAACAAAAGACAAACATTTATCACATTTTTCTATTTGCCTTTTCAAGGGACTGACCCTTTGAAAGATACAGCATTCTAACCGCAAAAGATATAAAAACAATATTAGGAAAAAAACAATGCAGATATATTAACAGATAATTGGATGGAAGGAAACATAAGGTGTTTTTTAAATAATCTTATTCCAGTAAATTTAAAAACTTAGAAAGTCAGCTAATTACTTGAAAAAATACATCTTACTATCTTGACAAAGCTGACACAAGAAATGATAAAAAATAAAATCATCCTTCAGGTAGGTGTATAAATTAGAACACTTTCAGGAGCAATTTCACCTTATCTGGAAGGTTGGGAATGATCATACCTCTCAACTTCCATAGAACAATTCCAGTTTATGTGCAATTTACTTATATAAATTGACTATCATTAAAATGAGAAAAAAGTTCATATTAGCAATAGCAGTTGCTAACATTAATTGGGTACTTATTCTGAATCAGGAGTTATTCTTAAGCACTAACAAGTACTTATATTCTCAGAACTCTAAAATAGAACCATTATTATTTTCTCTTTTTAAAGATCAGACATAGGTTCATTTACAGTGACGTTATTTAAAGTATATATCTAAGCCACCCATAAACTGCAGTGTCAGGTATTACTTAAGCACTATGCTTTACTGCTGCTCATAGATTAACATTCATTTTACAGATTTTCTACAATAACGATATACAGCATTTACATGCAAAACAAAACAGACATTATAAAACAATTTCCAGACCAGCTTCTGCTGGAATTCTTACAAAGCTTGAATTCATTTAGTGTGAATTAAAGATATTTTAATGTAGGACTGGAAGAATTTGGAAGACATTAACTTCAGTGCAGTGCTATTACACTGATCTTACAATTTTAAAGCAAGTTGCCATAAGCCTTCATAAATGCCTAGTAAAGTGGGTTTATGCCATCGTTTGCATTTTATGGATAAGGGAACATGTCACATGACAGTCCCTAGTTCGCAAAAAGAGTCATCATTGTGGATTCAGACATTATATCCATGGCTTAGTCATACTTTTTCACATAATAGATGTCACACTGGTCTAGAATAGTTTTCTGCCTTGAAAATGATTCTGAGGAATATTCTGCAGAATGCAGAACGTGCTCACTCTGAAGACTTCACTCCTTTTCAAGGACTGGTTGTAAATCAGTGGTGTGTGGGGAAGATAACAAAGTGTGACCTCATGTTTGGGTTTAGGAGAGGAGGAGAAGGAGACAAGGCAAGTACGTTTTTAATTTTTTTAAATGATTCTACATAAATTTATTCTTTTTCATATGCTGGACTTGCCACAGATGGTAGCTGAGGAACTATCTCCTAGTAAAAATGAAGACGTGGCCAAGATCATCTTCATCACCCCTCCCTTCTTTTCAAATTTTTTTATGGCCCATGACTCCATATTTCCTGAGAGTTTGGTCATTCCCTGCCCCATTCTTTCTGCAGTTGGCTGACTTCCTTTCAGATTCACAACCGGTCAGTATGGCTTGGGGAGGTAAGGGTTGGCTACTCAGGAAATCCTTAAGACTTCAGTATGGGTCTCAATTTTTTTGTCAGCTCTCCTGGAGACCTGAATCTTCCATGCTTTACCTCTGAGCTCTTCTCCCCCTCTGTCAGGGAGCAGGAGGGGCTGGATAGTTCAACGTAAAGGGTGCTTTCCGACTCTCACAGTTATGATTCTACCACTACAACATGTAATTAGAAAATTGTTGAAGCTATTACTCCTCCCAGGACTACCTGCAAGTATAATGAAAAGATTTTAAATTGCTTTGCTTTATTCAGCCCCTTACCTCTTATAATTGACTGAGACACTCCAGATTTTTCCCTTGTCACTCATCCTCTTCTCCAACCTATTCTACACACTGTGGTCAAAATAAGCTCTCCTATGATTGAGACCACTACTTGGCTTCCTGCACAAATGTTTCCATGTCCATAATCTGTTTAAATGGTGTTAAATAGGACAACAAGGTAGCGGAGGGCCACAGAAGTATGGTCCACTTGAACTGACCATGACCAAGGCAAGCTGTCAGTAATACAATTTCTTGATCATGTTTAACAGACTTACTTTTATTGTTAACTATATCTGAAGTACATTTCCTCTCACTTTAATGCAATCACCTTCCCAACTCCTCCAGACTTTCCCCTAAGGCAGTGTTAACTGACCTGTAAGGAATGGCTACCTGCTCTGGACACTTGCTCCATATCCTGGGGTTATTATTTTTAAAGTTTGTAGGAGTATCAATAATTTTCAGTTTCTTTTCCCTTGTCTTCTTCTCAGCAAAGTCTTTGTACTATGTTCCTCTGAATGTATTTATACAGACTGAACCTAATGCCTTTCATTTCCAAATTTTTCCCCTACTCAACATGGTCTACTTTGATGATACATCACTCACCATCTTTCTGTGGTCCGTATTGCACTCACAACCAAGACCCAGACCTCATCATCTGGTCTTTAAAGTCTTTTACAATGAAATTGCAATTTAACTTTCACCCTCACCGTATTTTCTGCTCTCGCTCTCCTATCTCATCTTCCATCATCTATCACCTAAATCCTATGCACTGGTCAAGATTTGTCATTCTCTGTCACTCTCATACAGGATGATGATGTGCACAGTGTTAATTTCTCATATTTAAAAGAAGTGATTAAATAATTGAAACACGTAAGGGCCTGCACCATTTAAAAGTTCTGTAAATGATTTTTCAACAAATACTCTCTGTTATTTGGTATTGCTGTTATTCATATCTATGTCTTTGGTTATACAGTTTCTATAGGGTGAAATTTATTTCATATCCTCTCTGCTTATTGAATTTTTACTTATTATCCAAAGGTCAGATGAAGTGCTACAAATCTGTGAAATTGTCCATGGTAATTATGGTCAGAATTAATTGTTCCCTTTTGTGTATTATCAGAAAACTTTAGTTATGCTTCAGCTTTAGCTCATACTAGAGTTATTTATTTCTGTCTCCACAATTAGATCATAAGGTTAATGAGGGCAGGGACTAAGGACCATTTGTTAGTCATACTCATGGCCCCAGTGTGCCTATGACTTATTATCTAAGCAAAAAATGCCTAATAAAGCGTACTTGGAAATCGGAGATGAGAATTATTCAGGCCACTGAGGAGGTAAGTTATAATCGAGGTACACGAACATTTAAAAGCATTTTGAGGCTGTGGTCCTTAGTATTATTTTGGTTTCCATGGTCACTATATCCAAAGTCAGATGTATGATTTTTTCTACACAAAACTAAAGAGTTTAGGATCAAGAAAAAGATTCATTAGGTAATTACATATTTAGGTAAAGTAATCTATCTATCTGTCTATACTTATACATACACATATATACATATCAAGCAAATGACATATCTAATAGTGGGCAGATATGGGCAAACCTATTATAGTAGAAGGCACAGGATGTTAATGGCTTTCAAAGTTATGATAGTAATGCTAAAATTGTTAATATTTAAAATGTTTAATAAATCATTCTTAGGAGTGTTACATAATTAATTTACAAATCTGTACCTCTTTCTCTCCAAACAGTTGCTCATAATGTTTAGCCTGCCTTGTATATGAAAGAGTGGGTCATCAGAAGGGTGAGGAAAATGCCCCACCCTTGCACAGAGTGTAGAACAGGAAAAGGAAGAAACACCAACCACAGCATGGAGAGCCTTGGTAAGCAACATGTCCTCAGGTGACCACAGTTATCTTCAATGCTGTGAGGTGTCATCACTCGGTGACAGCACTTGCCCTTGATATGAAGCAATGAAGCTGACACTGTGTGGTCCCCCTCTGCACTCTCTGATCTTCTTCCCACTTTAACTAGGGAAACATCAGCCAAGTTGCAGGATAAAGGAAATCCTACAAAATGCCTGACTAGTGCACCTCGAGTGGCCCAAGTCATGGAAAATAAGGATGATCGCAGGAAAACCACGGAGTCAGAGGTACTGAAGGAGACGATCCTGGAACAGCAAAAGGACATGAGGTGAAAAGGAATGGAAGCTGAGTAAACTGTGGATTCTTAGCTGGTGATGACGGTGATGATGAGGATGATGCAGCAGTTCATCGATTTTAACATACACGAATACTGAATTTCTGTGTGACCCAGGAATTCCTTTCCTAGGTATGGAACCAGAAAAACGAAAACGTATGTCCACACGAAAACTTGCACATGAAGAAAAACTTGTTGCTGAAACAAAATACCCAACACCCAAAGTGAAAGGGGTAAGGTTTATTTAGGTCACAGTTTGTAGAGGTTTCAGTCCGTAGTTGGCTGGCTCTAAGACAGAGTGGCACATGGCAGAGAGGAGTCACGGAGAACCACACATGGCTCACACAATGTAGAGAAAGTAGCAAGGGACCTTAACAGTGCCTTTCTTCCCCCTTCATACTCTATCTAGGCTACTGGAATTTGGGTGGTGCCAAACCAATTGGCAGACCAATCACATACCCTTAAGCCCATAGTCTAGATTCAGCCACCTCTGAGAAAACCCTAAGACTGCAAGAAGGCTTGTTCAGGGGTGCATCTAGACACTAAGCATAAAGTTTCATGGAAATATATTAATAATAGCCATAGAGTTGGAATCACTGTGTCATGGCAAACCTATGGCACCTGTGTCAAAGCAGGCACAGAGAGCTCTTTTGGTTTGCACATGAAGCCAAGTTGTTGCACCATTGCCCCAGCAGCCTAGCATTGGATATTCAAATTTAATCTCCATGTAAGCACTTTGTAACAAAGAAGTAAGTTCGGAGTTGCAGTTTGGGAACTCAGTCTCTAAAAGATCCACCATCACTGACCTGCTGTGGTTTGTATCTAGATGTCTCCCTTAAGTATCATGTGCTCATAGATGGCTCTTTTGGGAGGTGGTTATGGCGTGCATACTGGGCTGAGGGGGATGTGATAACTGAATTGGTTTGGCAGAGATCTCCACGTGGATAATAGAAGCTACTCCTGGGGGTAGGTGGCATCACCCAAAAGGCTTGTAGCCAGGATGTGATAAGAGGGAGAGGGAGCTTGCTGCTTGCCACTGCTGTTTCATGCTTGCCCTACCATGGACTGTTTCTCTTCTGCCGGGCCCCTTTGCCACACCACCCTGCCTTGGAACTGCCTGACTATGGACTGAAACCTCTACAAACTGTGGCCAAAATAGACCTTTCCTCCTTTAACTTGTGGGTGTTGGATATTCTACTCAGAAATGAGAAAAGAAAATAACATAATGTCCCTCAAATGATTAATGAAAAAAGAGTGTCCTAGAATGGAACATTATATATTAATTAAAAGAAGGGAATACTGTTAAATGCTGTGACATGTGGGTCTTAAAACCATTGTACTAAGTAAAAGAAGCCAGTCACAAAGGATTACATATTACTATATGAATTTATTCACATGAAAATGGCGGAAAATGAAAAACTGTAGAGCTATAAAGCAGATAGGTGACTGTCCAGGTCTAGGAGAGGGAGGAATGGGGAATGGATTCTAGTGAGTATAAGTCCCTGGGGTGTGTGATGAAATTGTTTTAAGTTGTTATGATTATAGTAGCCTCGATAAATTGTGTGCTTCAAATAATTTGTGTGGTATGTGAATTATATCTCAGTGAAGGTATTATGTTTTAAAAAATGCATCACAGAAAGAGCATGCATGTCGTCCAAAGCCACCTTGGCTGCTAAGCAGCAGAGGCAGGATCAGAAGCAAAGCACCCAGCACTGAGGTCCACAACCTTGGCAACTCTGTGTACTATGTCTTTTCCAGCAGTTGTTTATGCCCTGTATAAAATTACCGAGTCAGGGGCAAGAGCAAAGCGGAAGAGGGAAATGTTCAGAATGTGACTTTCCTCGTTTTCCTGGCTCAGAGGTGATCCGGGTAATAGATAAGGGCAGACTCTGAAGGCGAAATGTCATTGGCGTTCTGATTACACTCACAACCTCCTGGCAGGGGCATTTTTCCCTTTTTGGTATTCTGAGAAGGGTTATATTTAGGGGAGCAAAAGTAACCGTGCTCTGTGCAATAAGATAAACACATTCTTCATACCACTTATGTGATTTAGATGCATGACAAAGCATCATTTAAAACCAACTGGAAATTAACTCTAATGAGGGAATGCTGCCTTCCCTTTCACAGCCTGTCACACTTCCACTTGTTTTTGGTGATAGGTGCTGCACGTCTGTCAGACAAATCAAAAGGTTTTCCCAGTAGCCGGGATGCTTGTGCGTAGATGTGGGTATTGTCAAAGCAGAGTCTGCTCAGCAGCAAATTTTTCAATCAGTAGGGACTAGATGCCCTGGCTTGAGTGCACACTGCCCTCTGCTCATGGTCTCCTCAGGTCTCTATTCAAGATGGATTGGTCAAAGCTTTCCATTTTTCTGATCCACAGTGACAAACTACCTATCCAGCCCGTGAGCCCCATGGGACAAGCTTAAGGGCAATAAAATGCATAGGAAGACACAGTCACATGGGACATGCTTAGTGGCTGAATGCCTCTGGTGGCATTGTGCTTGTGTGGCCAAGGCTTCCTCTCGGGGAAGGCTGTCTGTGTCCATGCCCGTGAGTCTGGACATGGCCAATGGGCCTTGGGGAGCTTACAGCATGGGCTCAGTGGAGGAGAAACCCTTGATATTTCAAAATTATTTCTGATTATATTTTAGAATATGAATATCAAGTTGAGACAATGAGATAAGAGTATACCCTAAATGAACAATCCCATGTGAATGTGAATTTACTGTCTTTTTTAAATCAAGCAGTTGTATAGCAGGTGAGTGATAAAAGATCTGGATTCAAATTATGCAGAATATTGTGTGCTCTCCCTCTGAGAGACTGTGTGAGGTTGAGCAACATTTTTTAAATCACCAGGTTTCCATTTTCTTACCTGTAACAAAAGGATAGAATCTCCTTGGGGCTTGAATGGAAGTAGAAATTATATGAAGCAGATAGAAAAATATTCAGCCCATATTATACATTTTAATAAGAGAATTGGACAACCCTGAGCACGGATGTTTATTCCTGATGCATTAGGGGTCTAATGGTGGGGAATATAATAATCTATGGCCCAGAAAAGAGTAGAACTAAATTCATCTTGATGTTGTTACCATATTATTCAAGAAGTTGTGAAGTTCTCGCAATGTTGCAGAAACAGAAATTCTTTATGTGGTTAAAGAAGGAACTGGAAACTCCAGGAATTACTGAGAGGTTTCAGAAATCCATAGGTGCCATGAAATTCCACCGACAGAGGCAATGATACCACCAATCAAATATGCACAAGTACCTTATTTTCTCTTGAACTGAATAGACATTCAATGAGTACTGTGTACTAGTAGGGGTCACAGAGATAAGAAAGAAGACGTTCTAATGTGGCACAGTTATCAGACACTGCAAATGACTTTACTACCAAAAAGTTTCTTCTGAGCACAATTTACGCCTTGTCCTCTTTTCCCAAGCAAACTGTATTTGCTAAAACTCTTGTTTTTGCACCTGAAAACCTCCACCTGAAAAGCACTTGGAGATAATGGCTAAGTATGTCCCATACTCTATCAGTCAGGGTTTACTAGAGAAACAGATTTAACACAAGATACACAAACATACAGCAAATTACCTATTTGGCTTACAATGGTCAGCTGCAGGATTAGATGAGGAAGTGTGGAGAGGGTGTCTGCACACTGGAGATTGAACAACCCAGGCCTGGGGCCTGGAGCTCACTGCAGTGTCTGTGCAAGTCCGTATCAAGGTCTGTTGAGTCTCCGATGAAATACTGATGAATCTATGATGAAGTCCCAGGCAGAACCCAAAGAGTCTGCACCAGAAGCCAGGAGACGACCAAGCTTAATATGAAGGCTGGAGCTCCTCTGAAGAACTCAAGCCCAGTCCTTCCTTTCTTTATTTTATAGTCTACCAGCTCTGGGGAGGTGAAGGGGGGGTGGTTCTCTACACCCACACCCTTTGTATGTATGCCTTCCTCTTGCACAGGTTTAGAATGAATACAAATAAATACCTGGCTTCCTGCTGAATCACATGGTTAACCTTTTAAACTTCCCAAATTAACATAAACAACATCCCACAAGGGTAAGGGCATGTCCTTTTTACCCCAAAATTTACAACTGCTGAGTTACTTAGCTAAACCTCCAGAATCCCCAAGTTGACACAATGTATCAACTGTAACACATACACTTAGAAATTTGGAAACAGAACATATGTTCTTTCCCTATGCACAAATATGGAAAACTAGAACTCACGTAGGAGAACTTGTTGATCCAGCAGCTTTGACAAGATGCCCTCTGTCTTGGTCACTTTTTTCTAATTGCTGGGACAAAATACGCAATGCCAAAAATGAAGGAAGGAAAGGTTTATTTAGCTTACAGTTTGTGGAGGTTTCAGTCCATATTTGACTGGTTCTGGGGCAGAGTGGCACATGGCAGAGGGCAAGCATTCATGGCAGTAGGGCACAGCTAAAACAACCAGCAAAAGGGAGAAATGGCAGCAAGCAGCCTCTTTTTCTCCCTTACATTGTACACAGGCTACGCCCAGCAAGGAGGCATGTAACACTCACATAATCTCCATGCTCTTCTCTTCCACAGGCTCAGAATGTACACACACTAAGCAGGTTCGCTTCCTGCTGAGTCACTCAGCCAAACCTCTGGACTCCCCAAGTTGACACAATGTATCAACCATGACACCCTTTTCCTTGAAATTCACAATCCTCTAAACAAACAAGCTCACCAAAGGCAGAAATCTTTGCCTGTTCTATTCAGTGATCTGTTCCAAGTGCTACTAGGGCAGCCAGCATGCAGTAGATGCTTCATAAACTTTTGTGTAATGTGGGAACTACTCTCTGCTTGATACCAGATAAAACTACCTTACTTAAAATACCCATGCAAAACCAGCAAATGAAGCGCTTAGGTCTCCTTTTTCAGAAGTCTGAGTAAAAGAATTTCAGCATCTCTCCGAATCACTTTGTAACTAAGGAAGCACTGCAAGACGTGGTCCTCACACAGAGGTTCATGTTCTGTCTGAGTCTCAGGGAGTCGGATCAAGCAGTCAATCTAGATTTAAGCTGAGCTGAGAGGCTCTTCGGGCTGTTTGAGAGGAGGAGCTCTCTATTCCTGTCCTTACCCTTGGGCTGAATGACTTCCAGGAAGGTCAAATTGCTGAGACGGAACGAACATGGACCTTGTTTCCGGGCATTACACTTTTGAGTATCAGCCAAGCTTCCTAGCTGTGTGACCTAAGACAAATTGCTATGTATCTCTGGGTCTATTTATTTACAGCATCCCCTTTGGAAAATTGGGACCAGGCTCAATATTAAGTTACCAAAGCATAAATATCTTCACACAATGCAGTGCCTATTTATTGCTTTTAGTTGTATTGGTTTTTTTTTTTTGGCGGTACTGGGGATTGAACTCAGGACCCTGCGCTTGCTAGGCAGGTGCTTATTCCACTGAGCTATATCCCCAGCCCTATTGCTTTTAGTTGTACATAGCTTTGTTCTTTCCTTTGCCCCTGTATCTCTGAAGATGGTGAAAGATAATTAGGAAGGAAGAAAGCTGCTCCAACATGTGGAAATACATGACCAGGCAGGGCAAATGTCTGGGGCACACACGCCCTTCAGGCATCTGCCCAGGCGCACTACAGGGTCCTAAGCAGGGACACTTGGGCTGGCTCTCTTTGTGCGTTAGTGCGCAATGATGTGTAGAATCCAAAGCAGAGTGAACAGTTGCAAACTCACCCTTTAAAAGTCAGATCTGCTCTGATTCCCTCCAGGGACCATGGCCTGGGGAACAAGTCGCCTCTTCTGGGGCTGCCTGTTGTGCGGGAGAGCGACTGGCATGGACTTGAAGCTTGTCAAGTGTGTTGTGGAGCCATCAGTATTTACTCCTGAGGGA
This sequence comes from Dinomys branickii, assembly GCA_004027595.1. Classification (NCBI taxonomy): domain Eukaryota; kingdom Metazoa; phylum Chordata; class Mammalia; order Rodentia; family Dinomyidae; genus Dinomys; species Dinomys branickii. Next base: position 65,476 of record PVLD010003441.1, read on the forward strand.
GCCACTGCTGGGAGTGTCAACACAGAGAGGCATTAAATAGACCGTGGTAGATTTGTGGCTGCTTGGCTCGCAGGGGCCCAGCGGGAAGCCCTCCCTTGCTGGCACTTTCAGGTGGTGTGCTCCGCTTCTGCTTGTGTCTTCTCTCTTAAAATGCACTATGTGCATCTAATGTTAAATTAATGACTACTTTCTTGGCCTGGGCTGGCATCACCCTGTCATTTGCCTTTACCACTATCCAGTGAGGAGGAGATGAGTAATTTGAACCTAAAGATAAAACTCAAATTCTGAGAAGTTAAATAACTTTCCCATAACTAAGAATATTTACAAACAAGGATTCAAACCTACACTGATTTATAAGGATTTAATTTAACAAATGCTTTCTGGGGAGAGAGAGCTCTGTGACCTGAGACCTCTTACTTTGACATGTCCCAGGGCTCATCCTCATGTTGAATACATTCACCCTCCAGCTTTCCATTGGCCTCTGCATAAACATCTCTGGTTAAATCTTTTCTGCCCATTTCTCACTAATTTGATGAGTTTTATTTTGACTCAGTTTTTTAAAGATCAAAATATGAGCCATAAGCAAGTAAGTTGTTTCCCATTTGCCCGCAAAGAAGATAAGGATAACTGAACTTATTAAACACTCACTCCTTCCCGTCTTGGTTACTTTTCTCTTGTTGCTGAGACAAAATACCCAACACCCAAAATGAAGGAAAGAAAGGTTTATTTAGCTTACAGTTTGTGGAGGTTTCAGTCCATATTTGGTTGGTTCAGAGGCAGAGCGGCACATGGCAGAGGGCAAATGTTCTTGGCAGCAGAGCACAGCCAAAACAACCAGAGAAAAAGGGAGGAATGGCTGCAAGCAGCCTCTTTCTTTCCCTTACATTGTAAACAGGCTACCCCCACCCAAGGAGTGGGTAGCACTCACATAATCTCAATGTCTTCCTCTTCCACAGGCTCAGTATGTATAAAAAGTAAGCACCCTGGCTTCCTGCTGAGTCACTCAGCCAAACCTCTGGACTCCCAAAGTTGATACAATGTATCAACCATAACAATCCACTCCTTGTCAATTTGGCAACCAGACACATTTCTTTAAACCAGTTTCCAGATACAAAGGCATTATATTACATTAGAACCATAATATTTTGCCCCTAAAGACAAAATACCCAACACCCAAAATGAAGGAAGGAAAAGTTTATTTAGCTTACAGTTTGTGGAGGATTCAGTCCATACTTGGCTGGCTCAGAGGCAGAGTGGCACATGGCAGAGGGCAAATGTTCATGGTAGCAGAGCACAGCAAAAACAACCAGAGCAAAAGGGACTGCACAGAAAGGATTTGGCATAAATGAGTGATATCCCTGACTGCAGCATTACCGAGGAGGTGAGGGGAAGATTGTTCACAGCCCTGACAAACTTCTTTCAGTTCCCAAATCAAGACACAGAGGAAGTCACATGTTCCCATCTCCCCTTGCAGCAGAACTGCTTTAAACCAGCTTATTAAATGCACAGTCCTAAACTCACATTCAAAGCCTTTGAACTGGGGGTTTTGGGGATGAAGATTGAGAATCTGCATTTCTGCATAATTCTGTTATCCAAGCACCTCTTGGTTTACTTGAAAGTAAAGGAAAATAGGGCAAAAATTTTCTAACCAAATTCTAGAAGGATTTTCATATAAAGATGAGCATATCAAATGTGATTCCAACTGTAGGGTGACCTTCTGAGCCCTTTTCCTCTAAAACTCAAGTCATCCTTGTCACCTTCTAGCTTGTGAAGATATCCCGTACTAAATGAATGCTTTTAAATGGTGAAGGCACAAGCTGGTAGCAGATTTGACAAAGGCTTCCTTCAGTAATTTTAGAAAACATAAAAAAAACCACCCTTCTTCAATATCCCGAATTCCTCAGTAAGTTTCTGACTTGTATGGTGCATCCATGGTGCATGCTGCAAAACCAGCCACCCACATGCACTCAGCCAGCCTTCCTGGCTCCCTTAGGCTGTGGTCAGAGCCCTCTCTACAGTCACTGTGTGAGTGAGCCAAGCAACCAGCAATGGCCACCGTGGTGGGTTACCAAGGGCCCAGAGAAGCAGGGAGAAATATGGGTTTTACAAGTTCCATATCCATCCTAAGAAGTGCCCATGGACTCCACTTGTATGAGAGCTTGGTACCATTACAAGCTTTTGACAGTTTGTTTTAGATTTGTCCTGAGGGACAGAGTATCAAAACGCCCTATTGATAGGTTGTGTAGGTGAGCGATGCTGTCACTTGTTCAAACACAAAAGAAGAGCTTAGAAGCATAATAGGAATTTTTGACTTCCCCTCAGTGTCTCTACGCCCAGAAGTTTCCTATTATGTAAAACCCACAGTGCTTGAAACCTTCAGGAGTTGGTATAGGGGGGAAGGAATAACTCATTCCGCGTCCCTCTCTCTACCTTTGCTTCATCTTATATGATTGCCACCCGGTATGCTTCACAGAGATTTCTTTCTGAGAGGAAACTTTAATCCCTCCATAAATCCTATTAATACCTTATATATAAATATCTGTTTTTAATCAGTATTTCTGTTACTGGACACAAAATCCTACACTCACAACTGTAAAGGAGGCAAGATTTAGTTTAGTTCAGGTTTGGAAGGACTCGGTCCCCGGTTGGCTGGCTCCAAGGCAGGAACATTGTGGAGGAACAGTGCAGCCGAGCAGAGCTGCTTAGTTCACAGTGACTAGGAAGACAAGCAGGGAACAGCACCAGAGGGAAGGGGCGGGGGATTACACAGTGCGCCCAAGGCTCTGCCTCCACAGCCCAACGGGGCACACGCAGGAGCCAGGAGCGTGCTTCACTCATCTGCTAGGTGTTTCTTGGGCCAGTGCAATTAACATAGCAGGATTGAGAGTCCTAATCTAAAGAAAGTCCTGTTGTTTATGAGCACAAATACGAGGCCAAAGAAGATACTGAAGTTGTCAAAAGTGAGGAAAATGAATATATTTTGTATGTATGTGTTTGGTACTATTTAACAGAAAATATGATCAATCAATAGGCAACAGGGAGCTTTGTTTCTCAGATGTCGGATCCCACACAAATATCACCTCATCTTTCCCAGGGACAGCACTGAGAGAACACAGATTTACAACAATTATTGAGGGAGTGTAAGGGGTGGCGACTTTTAGCACAACATTTTAAGATAGACAAGCCTCAAAATGTGTCTTGAGAAACATCCTGGAGGGGTTGTAAAGAGTTAACTTTGCAGCTCTGACTTTGTCCTGGAATTCTTCTCCTTGCCTGAATTGTTAAAGTATATATATCATTATGCCCAGAGCCTGACCTGGTCACATGGTGCAAGGTAAATAACTATGGCCAGGCCTAGACATTCCAATCTATTACCATGGAAACTAAAAATGTACATAAGGTGAAAACAAAGACAGTTAAGTGCCACATTCTCTGGTCAGGAATGGGGGGCAATGACCAGTCCAAATTGAGTCTAAATTAAAATTAATTAAAACTCCATTTGTTTTGAATGAGTTTTTGGATCCCCTGCAGAGTTCGACCCGATTTTTGATTTTTGCCACACCAGGAGGGTAGTGGGTTCCTGCTCTATCCTCTCCTGTCTGATCCCTGCAGGGAGGGAGGTGAAAAGACCATGTTGTAAAGAGAAGGAGGACACAGAGGGTGAAAGACGGCAGCAGCGGAAAAATGGGGTAATACATTGGTCCAGAAATGCTCCCTCAGCACCAGGCCAAGAGCACACCAAGCTGAGGCCTCTGTAGTCGCTATGGTTGCATAACACCATTGCGTAACATGCAGTCCCAAATGTGATGTGCTAAAACAAAGACAGTCATTATTTTTTCATGAGTCTGTGAGCTGACCAGGCAGTTCCGTCTCAAATTCAAGCAGAATTGACAATTGTTGAGATATCTGCAGGTCCCACATGGCCTTGCTCCCCCATGGATAGTTGCAGCGAGCTGCAAGCTTACCTGGAGCTTTGAGCTATGGGGTGCCTTCTCCCTGGGGGCAACTCCATACAGCCACCCATGGCCTCCTCGGCATCTTCCAAGGGGGAATGCTTCCAGATAACAAGTCCCAACAGAGAGCCCCTGACAAACTTTCATTTGCTTCACGCTGGGTCGTATGACCTCAGCCAATCAGATGCACAGGACCAGGGTCAGCAAGAGAGGACTCTGCCCGGGTGTGACTGCTGGGAACCATGGTCCCCAGGCTCCACCTGTCACAGAGTGTAGACTGTACTGCACACACACTTCAAAGTGTGGATGCAGGTTATCTGCACTTTTAACAAACATCCAGAGTGTCACTAGGGGTTATACTTACAATGTCCCTTACGCCCTCTGTCTTATTTTCTCCTTTTAAAACTTACAAAAATTCTTGGTCAATGCATTAATTAGTAAGGCAATAGATTTACTGATTGTTAGAGAAAGATTTATTGATCTGGAAAAAACGAACAATATCAACAACCACAACAATTCCATGAGAGAAGTTCTTTGCGGTTACCAATGACTTCCACGTCACCATGAAATGAACATTTTCAATGTGTCTTACTTAATTTTTTACCAGCATTCAATATTGCTTTTCGCTCTCTCTTTCTTGAAATACTCTCTTCTCTTGCCTTCTGTGATCACACATGGCTCAGACTTCTACCTCTCTGCCTACTACGTCCAACCTCTTTTGTTTCATTTTCTTCTCCTAACCTGTGAATATTGAATCTTGGCAGGCCTTGATTCTGAGTGCTTCCTCCTTGCTCTCTACTCTCTCCCTGACCAGCTGACATCCAGTATCGCTTCCATCATCACATACTGCCCACGCTCCAGGAACTCCCAAGTATGTGCAACTAGCCTAGGCCTCTGCTCAGGCTGCAGAGCTTATATCCAACCCATCATTTACACCTCTTCCATTTTGTCTGAAAGGAACCCAAAGTTAAAGTGTCAAACTGAACTTAGTCCTCCATTCTACTGATCTCAACTGTTCTTCCAGTGTTTGTATTAGTAAGTTGTACCATTGCCTAAGCTGCTCTGGGTCAGGAGGCTGAGAGGAGATTCTCTGTTACTTACCTCTGTTGCAACTGCCCATGTGCCCCATTCAGTGCAGACCTGTTCTGGATAATCTTACTTCCCCTAACATACCCATCTCCCTCTGTCATCTGGTCCTGCAGCTCCCTAATCCAGACAACCATCACGTCTTACTCAGGAAACAAACAAAAAAATCTTGTGTGTGACCGCTCCCTGTCGTCTCACTTTTCCTTCACCCACATTTATGACTGTTTTATTTACTTTTTCTTATCGTTGAGACAAAATACCTGACACCCACGAGATGATGGAGGAAAAGTGTATTTAGCTCATGGTTTGTAGAGGTTGCAGTACATAGTTAGCAGGCTCTAGGGCAGTGCGGCACGGCACAGTGGTGTGGCAGAGAAGAAAAAGTTCAGGACGGGCCAGGGAAAAAGCAGCAGCAATAACAAGAGTGGCTATTGGCAAGTCTCCCTTTCCCTTTATCCCAGCCAGGCTACAAGCCTTTAGGGTGATGCCACCCGCACCCAGTGTGGGCCTTCCCATTACCCACACCCAGAGCTATACTAAACCAACCAGCAGAATAATTTAGTTAACACACCCTTAATCCACATTCACACACCCTAGATCCAGCCACCTCCCAAGAGTCCCACCTACAAGTGCATGACACTGAGGGGACATCTAGATGCAAGCCATAACAATGACCTACAGTCATTTTCTATGACTTCAATAAGAGTAACTGTTCAAAAATGCATGCATTATTCTATCGAAAACATTCAACATCTTTCTGTTGATCCTGAAATAAAGACCAAAATCTTTACTGACTCACAAGATCTTGTATGACCTTATCTCTCCCTCTTTGTCAAGTTCCTTTTCATTTTCTGTGATGCTTGTCCTGCCTACTTCTCATTCTTCCACAGCATAATCATTTCTCCCTGCCCGAGACATGTGCTTCTCTGTTAAGGGAACTTCATTTTCTTGCAGATTCTGGTTTTTTGTTTTTTGGGGTTTTTTTTGGTACCAGGAATTGAACTCAGGACTTTGCGCCTGCCAGGCAGGTGTTTGTGTTACTGAGCTATATCCCTGGCTTCTTGGAGATTATGGAGATCTTGGTTCACATGTCTTTTTATGATGGAAGCAAGTCTTCATCATACCCACCCTGTTACTTCAGCACTTCTTATTATATTCAAAAACTTCTCATTCTTAGAAATATCCACAATCTGTGACAGCATGCTTACTTGTGTGTTTATCAATAAAACGTCTGACTTGTGTAGTAGACAGTAAGACCTACGAAGGTTAGAACCATATGTGAGGGTATTCAGCTCACTGTATCCCTAGTATTTGTTATATCATGGATATTCAAAAATATTTTGAGTGAGTAACTAAAGGAAGGAAAGAAATGCTTGTTAGAACTATAAAGACTGCCATCTCTACTGTTACTTGCCTTCTTCTTGGGATTTATGAGAGTCTTTCTCTGTGGGGTCTCTCTTTATGGAACTCCCATCTTCCACAGTAGACCATTCCCAGCTAAGATTTCCTTACTTGATGCCATGATATTTGTGTTTCTTTAGTCAATTGTGGTGCACCCCAGTCATCACCGTGATTCATAGTTGCTCTCTCCAGAAAGAACTCACTGCTCCTGTGCATGTTTTAGTCTCATGCCAGCCCTGCGCCTTTGAGCCTGTGCTCTCTAGAAGTAACTTGACTGTGATGGGCAGAGCTGTGATACTTAATAATACCTTTTTAACTTGGCTCCATGAGCTTTAAAATACAGAACAAGATTGCCAGTGCAAAGCAGGATGAAAATCACGTTCTCTTGGTTTCTTTTCTCTTTTTGCTGGGACAAAATATTGGAGGCCCAAAATTAAGGAAGGGAAGGTTTATTTAGCTCACAGTTTGTGGGTGTTGTAGTCCACACACAGCTGGCTCCAAGGCAGGGTGGCACATGGCAGAGGGCAACAGTTCATGGTGGCAGAAAACAGCAAAAGCAGCAAGAGCAAGTGAGGAGCAGCAGAGAGTGAGCCTCTCTCCCTCCACCCCAGGGTGGGTGTAGCACTCACACCCATAATCCTAGCACTGGACCGTGAATGAGTCAAACTCTAGGAGCCCAGCCCATGACTGCATGAGGCTTTGGGGGGACATCTAGACACAAAGCATAACACACCTATATCTGTAACAAATGATCACCAGGGGTTTGGGGTACATGGTATTAAAGTAGGCAATTTTATGCAAGCGATATTAGGATATATGCCATGTGCATGGTTTGAAATCTGTAGGGTGTTTACCTGCTGTTTCCAAACAATGCTTGCCCTTGAGAAGTGCAAGTTTATTTGGTTTCTACACTTCTGTGGATTGAATTTCTGACAAATCCTTCTTCAACACAGCCAGTCAGATCAAGCTGCTTTGACATTTTGGGGTGTCTGAAGCATACTGAGGGCAATTGATCTGTCTGCATTACTGTCCATTCACCTTCAATGAATCCTTTCTACCTTGACCTACTCTCCGGGGGATTACTGGAAAATTTAGCTGCTGCCATCTATGAGGTTTGAGTTTGTGTAGCTCCTAATCATTACTGCACTCTGCACTTTTAATGGATATTTTTGTCTTGGTATTCTCTTTTTCTAACCTTTGCCCACCTCCTGAATTGATTTGCGTATAGACTGACTCTGCACTTTGATAAACTGGAAAAACAGTGTTCAGCAGTTTTACATTGGGGAAGTTACCTATATTTTATTAAGAATGAAAATGTTTGTTTAAAGGTGAGTCCTTAGAATAATTTTACCAGGCCCTAGGTACCTAAATGAGTTTATTTGGTAAGATAAATCTATATCTATGTCCAGTGAGGCCTCTGATATGGTAAGCTTGTCCAGTATCTGGATAATTATATACACCATCTGTAAGGAAGACTTGTAAGCCATTTTTATAATTCCTAAATTAAGGTTGCAAATTCCACCTTCTTCCAGCCTGAGCTTAACAGTAGGAAAAATGCCCTAAACGTGTCAAACTGAACATGAATCCAAGATGTATTATTGGTATTTGAAAGAAAAAAATTCCACCCATCCATCAGATCACCCACACACCCTTCATCCATCCACCTGCACATCCATCCATCCATCCATCCATCCATCCATCCATCCACACACCCGTCCATGTTCTCACTTTCCCTCCATTTATCCAAGGAAAGTACTGAGCCTCTACTTTGTCCCGTGGAACAAATTAGACACTGAAGCTACTAATGTCATAAAAGCCACACTTCTTGCCTTTGGATCTGTGTTCACACTGGGGATGAGAATACTTTTTCTAGGAAGGTATATAAGAGAGATATCTGGCCTACATATGGAAGAGTATGGAGAATGATTCTCTTCACTTATAGCCTCTCACTGTACTGTGCTAACTTCTAAAGTAGCAGAGCAGAAAGCCTGAGGCTATGCTCATGGTCCCAGTGTCCCCCTAAGGCTTGATTTTAGTGGTAGTATGATAGTCACGAAAAACTTTGTGATGACTGTCTTGTAACAGCACTTCCAATTCACTCAGAATGGCTTCCTAGCCCCGTGAACGCTCCCATTTGAGACTCTTACAGTCTTCTGTCGCCCTCAGAGAACCCCTACAACATCATCTAGTTAAAATAACTCATATTCCATGGCTCTATCATGCACATCACTACCTCCTCCTTGCTCCAACTGTTTGCCTCACCTAAAGATACCCTTTCCCTCCTCTGGTTTATTCTGTGGAGAGAGCCAGCCAGTGGGAAGGCTCAGCTTGACATGTATATAGAAACAACATTGGGATCAGTTTCCCTCAGTCTGAGGCAGTAAAAATGAGCATGGTGGTAATGATCATTGCTGAATGGATCCACCTTTACCACCAAAAGAATATGCCACATGTTAAACCTCAAGAATGCGAAAGAGCTAAAACAACAACACCCAAAACCCAGCAGCAAGAATCTAACCCAAATGCCACATCGTGACTTACTGAACTATATATCTCAAGACACTGTACTAATAAGGTTGCATGTTTTATTTTATTGAAAAGATTTTAAAGCCACAGAAGGACAACCCCTGGCAGGACAGCCTGAGGGCCTCCAATCCCTGCTTCCCAACAAAGCTGGTGATGACTATGGATGTGAAAAGTGAAGCTTTCTGGATATACTCATAAGCAAAAGTCAGAAGAAGACACAGGTGCTCAAGAAAGTCTCCAAAGATTCTTTAACAAAGGCCGGAGTCTGTGCTATTAGAACCAGCACTGTCTCCTCTCCCAGTTCAGTGAGGTGGAGGATCCCCTCTAGACTCCTGAAGCAAAAAGCATAAGGCTCCTTCTTTTCCTAGCTTTTACTTGAAGAGTTCTCTTCCTAAGAAGCCTGGGATCCCAGGCTTTCTTTTCCTGATTCATATTTCCTAGGTTGAAGCTAAGCTGAAAGTTGGGGCTGTTTCTCATCCTGTGGAGTGGATTGGAATCCTTACCCTGGTTCAGCATGCTGAGACTACAAGACTCGACTGTCCATGTCCTGGTGAGTGAAGTGGCTGTTCCACACCAGAGAGGGGATCGAAGAGTGCCTCAGCCTGCTGCCTCCCCCAGTGAAATCTCAGTTCCTAGAGCAGAGATATTCCTTGGAGAGAAGCTTACGATTGTCCCCAAACACAGCTTTAGCATCTTACCTTGATGAGAAGCTACTGGACAAGTAACTCCTAATTTCTTTCAAAAAGAACTGACTTCATTTCAACCATGTGGAGAGGTTCAACCCTAAAATCCTCTCAAGCATAGTTTTACATTGTATATGTCACTTGTTATACTATAGGAACAAGTTGATATGTAAATTTAATCATTGCTATAAACTACCAGAAAATTCTCTCAGTTTATGTTTATCTAAGGCAATCTTTATGCTGTTCATTTGAGAAAGACAGGTTTGTTACATATAAAAATCTTGGTTGATAGAAAGCTCTCCAAATTTCCTAAAAACAACCAATATTTTGAGGCATTGCAATAAACTCTAAATAGGACAAATACAAAAATATTCACCAACAGACATATAGGAAAAATTCAGACAGTCACAGATAAAGAGAAAGTCTTGAAAGCACTAAGAGATATGTGACTCATCACTTACAAGGGAACCCCAATAAGATTAAAATCTTACTTTTCAGCAGAGTCTATGGAGCCAAAAGGTAGGAGGATAGCATATTAAAAGTGCTAAAAAATAGTTATCATAACAGCACAGAAGAGGAGGGCAGAAGCAAAATTGTGTGGGGTTAAGGGAATAATGACAATAATATAGTAAGAATGTATTACTGAGTTATTAATGTTAATAAGAGCTGTATTAATCACTGTGAATTGTCCAAACAAGATAATATGGACTGGGTGGCTTGAACAATATAAATATATTTTCTCAGAAGTACGGAGGCCAAAAGTCTGAAATCAGGGACTAATCAAGGTTGCTTTATGGTGAGGGTCCCTTCTTGGTTTGGAAACAGCTACATTCTCACTGTGTCTTTACACACATGGCTCCTTCTCTGTGCACCAGACAGGGTGGAGATGCTGGTGATCTGGTTTCTCTTCTTCTTGTAAGGGCACTGTTCGTACCTGCCTGGGTTCCATTTTTATGGGCTCATTAACTTTAGCTATCTCCTTAATAAACCTATTTCCAGATACAGTCACATCGAGGGTTAGGATTTCAAGCTAGAATCACTGCACATTCCTGAGTCAAGGAGTTCTCCAGAGAATTATCCAGCCTGAGGATACAGTGGGAACCCTCACGTATGTGTGCATTGCTGAGACGGACGGTAGCCTGGGAATGTATATCTGCAGTCTCAAGTGGCGGGAGTTTTGTGGACGAATATGCCATATATCAGTGCAGCCTGGGCCAGCTCTGAGTAGTCAACTGCAGAACTGCATTGCAAACAGCTTCATGCATTACTGCAGTGTGGCTCCCAGTGTGCACTGCTGGAGCTAGAACAGTGAGGTGAAGAAGCCTTACACAGGGGCTATTATCTCTCAGACCTCCCTTGGCCAACTTTTCAAAGACTGAATTCAACACTGTGATAATGTATTTATTCATGTACCTGTTTATTTTCTGATGTTGATGTGGGGATTGTGTGGGATCTCTAAATGATATAAGGGAAATATAATAACTCTCAATCTGCTAGATGTCCCATATCCTAAGTTCTTGTTCCCCAAAATCAGAGAATGAATTCTAAGGGGTAGTTGAGATTAAGAGTAGGAAATATTGAGAAAAAGAGCTTCTGGTTAAGAGAGATAGAAGGGGACCCAGAAAGTGGGTTGCTGTGGACTCCACTTACAGGGGAGGCTTCATAGAGCAAAATGACTATGTGGGCATAAGGTGGGACAAAACTAAGATCAACCAATAAGACAACACGTAGAGTCCCATAGATAATGTTCATCCAATGGGGAAGCAAGTCACCTAGCAAGTGTCCCTGGAAGGAACAAGGACCTTTCCAGGAAGGGATGAGTCAAGGAGGCCTCCCCCAGGTGACTGATGCCTGTTTAGGATATCAATCATTGTTTATCCCTCAGGGAGGTAGGTATAGTCCCTGCATCTTTGTCTTGAGGCCTGCATTTCCACCATTGTGCTTCTACCCACAGTTGTAATGTATTCTTGTCTTCTTCACTGGCTGCCTTGAGCTCCTGCCCGTGTCTAACTGCCTATAATATTTCCACCAAACCTAGCTGTCTACAAAAGCACCAGGGCCTTCACACAGTGCCCTATCCCCAGCCCTTTTATTTTTCTGGAGGTAGGATTTCACAAATTGACTAAATTGCCCCATCTGGGCTTTAAATTGTAATCTTCCTCTCTCAGCATCCCAAGAGTGCTGGGATTATAGGAATGTACTAACAGGCCCAACTTCTGATGGTTGGTTTTATGTGTCAACTTGACTGGGTCATGGAGTTCTCACATATTTGGTTAAACGTTATTATGGGTGTGTCTGTGAAGGTTTTTTAGATGGGGTTGCCATCTAAACCAATAGCCCGAGTTAAATATGCTGCTGTCAGAGTGAGTGGGTCTCTTTCAGACTATCCACAGGCTAAATGAACAAAAAACTAAGCAGGAAAGAATTTGCTCTCTCCAACTGATAATGCTGAGCTGAGACATTTGTCTTCTATTGCCTAGAATGTGGATTCCAATAGTAATTGCACCACTGGCTTTCTGTTTCTCACCTTTGGCATTCAACTGAAATAAACCTATGAACCAATTCCTCAAAGTAGATTTCATATCTTTGTCTCTTCTACCTCTGTCTCTACCCTATCTGTGTTTTGAATCTGGCAAGCTTTGACTAAAGCAACCTCTTAATTCCTGAAGCACTAAACTATTTAAAATTATCAGTAAACACTATAATATTAGCTTCTGTTTTGAAATATTTCTATCGTCGATCTATCTAATTAGCTTATCTCAATTATGTTAATATACCACTTGAAAGGGAGTTTATGTGAATTTACTACTTAGTATCCCTAGCTCCAAATAATGTGCCCTATAAATATAGACTCTGAAAGATATAGCTATTGCTGTAGCATCAAACTAAATTCAATAATGAAAAATAAAAATGTAGTACTCCCGTACTTTGATTATCTGCTCTTTATAATCTTAACACTGAAGTACTGTATTTCTAAAAGGAAGACATAATTGATACTGTTCTGAAGAAATCTAGCCAAATTTTCTGTATTTTATAAATTATCATATTGCATTGGTTTTAGCCCATAAGAAATTTCTCTTTTAACAAATCACAGATTTATAACAGCTGCCATATTTGTTTCCAAATTATAGATGTAATACACCCTAATTTTCTTTAGCATTGGGGTCTAGAGAAAAGCCAATGAGCCTTCAGAATTAAGTCATACCTGACACAATATTATGGGATATAAAATGAAGCCTCTATTAGGGAATGGATGCATTAAGACACTCATCAGCTGAGATGGGACCTCAGAGAGGGTGCTTTGAAAATGAGGTCAGAAGAACAAGAACAATTTTCCCAAATAAACTCTATTTATTTTGGTATCACTTTCTCTGAAAGGAAAATATTGTCTCCAATTCAAAATAGGCTTTTCTAAATTGTAGAGGTGTAGGGTCTCCCTGTGACATTTCATAATTTGAGATTTGATCAAACCTAAATATTTCTGCTATTATACATCCCAGTTTTCTAGCTACTAGGTGAATCTATCATTATCTTTCCTTATGGCAAGGAAAGGTCCCTTCTTTCTATTTTCAGCTATGGCACTCTTGCACACACATGCAGGATTCTTATTTGACCTCTCACTGGTGTACATATATCACATAAATTACACACATACATGCATATATAATCATGATTATATACAAACAAAAACCTGCCACTCCTTGAAAAATCTTCCCACTGGCTTCCATCATACCACAGTCAGTGGGTTTTCCTACAACCCTTATTATTATTTTTTAATACCAGTGTGTAAGAATGCAGGGTAATGCAGAGCCTCCAAATAATGTTGCTGAGATCGCAGTGTCAATCCCATTAATGTTGGCTGAGCTCAGTGATCCACGGTCATTGTAGAAAGAGTCTTCTAGTATTTTGTTTACTTTCTTTTTAGTTGACCCTGGGGAAATGTCCCTAGTGGCTGGGCCACAGGACAGTGCATATGATAAGTATTATTCTGAATCCAGAGTCACGCATTTTAATCACACCAGACAGTAGCTGAAGACACTTATCCTAGGATGAGTTCCTTCCAGGAAGCTCCTTAAACTCCTGGTAAGTATACCTTTCGTGACCTTGCCCCCCACAGCCTAAGGAATCCCAGAAACCACCCAATTAATCTCAAGATGATCTCCTATCATTACATTGAATTATTTACATGAAAGAAACCCACAGAATTTTTAGTTAATTATAGTGGCTTTTTAAATTAGAAAATGATTTTGATGGATTCAGTCATTGTCAAGTTCAGGACTCTTTTGCCAGTTTGCCGTAGGGACAACTTTTGCCAATGAGCTCTGGCCACATGTTCAAATTGGACTAATGGAATAGACATAGGAGATTTAAAAAGCCAGTTACTCTTAAGCCCAGCTTAGCTGTTGTCCTTCAGGTGTGTGCTTTTTGGCATATTTGCCAGTGCTGCAAGGTAGCAGTACATTTTCCACTGGGGTTGACCACTATTTTTCCTGCTTCTATCAGAGCAGCCCACCATAGGTCTTCTCTCATCCTTCTGGAAAATCCTAGCCATACACTTTCAGCTAAGACTTCCAAAAAACTGCTTTCACTTCAGTTGTTAATTTCTTTGCATCCTCCTCTCAGGCTCTGGATCTGCTTGTCTAGGCATCTGGTTTTCTTTGTTTTTTCTTGACTTGGCTGAGCTCAAGGATTGACCAACTGTTTGTTTTGTTTCTTGAAGAACTGTCCTTATTATCTACATTATTTGATTCAATGTAAATGCTTATGAGTAAAATATGATGCATGAGTCTTCTCATTAAAAAAGGAAACTAAACTCAAATAAAGTGCTATTAAGCTTGAATATATGAAGATGAAGGCAATCACTGGAAATTCCAATAGGATAGTATATAAAATAGATGTAGCATTAAATAAAGCATGATACATTGCAAGTGTAATCAAACGTATTTACTGTTGATAATTTTAATTAAGGAAGTTGTTAATAGAGTTCTGTATATTCTGGAAGGATTTCATGACTTTATTTTTAGAAGCACAGTCTCTCAAATTTACAAGTCACATGAATTAAATGAATCCAATGATCTACATGTAATTGAAAGCTGTCCTTCCAGTGCCGGAGAATAATTTTAATTGCAAATGTTATTAAACTGTCCTTGCAATTTTATTTTTGTGAGCAAAGTTTCACTAACAGTGCTACTATTTGGTTGGTTCAATGTACCACGCAGTTATTAAAAGGCCCCAGCAGGTAATAAAAATACCTTTCTCCTTCATTTAAAGTATTCGCTTCACATTCATTCTCTGTCAGCCTGCAGTGTGGTTTGGACATGTTTTGGTCCTCATACTATCAGCATACTGCTCTGTAACGGCCTAGGATTTGCCATAGATGCAAACCTGACAGCGAGAGCAGAAATGTGAACCACCCAAAGTCTCCCAGCACCTGTATGTTAACAGAATGGAGAGATTCTAACTTTTGAATGGAGACACACTATACACTTCACATGTGCTTTAGGACCAAATGCAATCTTTCACTGGAATGATTCAAGTAATAGTTAGAGTGTCAAAGTTTGAGACTCAACTCTCTTTAAAAGCATTTGTTCACTTCAGAGCAGTAAAGAAAATGAGCACAAAGATCACTCTCCACAGCATCTGTGCAGCCCTTCAGTTATCATCTATGCTTTACGCGGCTGTGTGAACCTTGTTTATGCCCATATCCCCCAGTCACCTTATTAACTGAACTCTCATACACTAAGCCAACATTACCCTGTCTTAATCGATGCAGGACTAGGAACCTAACAACTTGGGATGTTGCCTCCCTAAAGTCCACTAAAATTATCCAAAGTCTGCTTTCTTTGTGTGTTCCTACACACACACACACACACACACACACACACACACACACACACCATTTCCAGACACTTTCCCTTCACATCTGCTTCCTAATGGTCCTCTTTGGGGCAGCTATAAGTAAAATCTGTTTTTAGTAGCAGTGAGCTCCAGGTTTACTGGCCTCACCATATCTGGATACCAATGAAACCAATATTTTAAAACAATGGTCATGTCTAGAAGTATCCTGTCTGGAGTGCTGGAGAGCTGTGGTCCCAGTCCTGCGGAAGCTTCTCCACTCATCAAAGGCAGGGAGAGAAAGTCAGGCCAAAACCCCACAGGTCACTTCTGCCCGCCTCACCCTTGTCCTCATTCGAGCTGAGCCCCTGGAGGAACGTGACAGCCAGGGTCAGAGTTCGCTAGGGTTACACGCCGCGTGGGGTCTGGGACAAGCTGTCTACACTTGCAGTTGTCCCGTGTAGGTTTCTTGATAACATTCCCTAAATCTGAAGAACTATGTTCATAAGCAAGTTGTAGCATTTTGAAACAGACATGCTACAAGGAAATCAGGAGGACTATACATCTAATCATTTTTTGAGAATAATTAAAAACTAATGCCCCCCAGGCAACTGTTCTTGTAAACTTGTGTAGGAGTCAATGGATCTGATAACATAGAGTGTTGTGCAAACTAAAGTGCAAGCTTGCAAGCATGCATTTCACATGTGCTATGTGTGCAGATGCACACACACATACATGCACACACACACTGATAGGTACTTGTGACTCACACATTAGAATTCAAAGACCTTTCTTCTTTGAACACTTGAAAGTTTATAGTGGTTAAGACTCCACACTGATGCATGCATTTGATTTTCTTTGGAAAGTTTGTGGTAGAAGTTGCATAAATAAAAAAATGCATAATATTAGTTAAGTCCCCTGTCTCTGAGAAGTGAAAGACCTTTCAGCTTCTAACAGTTTATGTAATACAAACATCTCACCTCCACCAAAAGACTATATGCAGACATGCACCCTAGGGAAATCATTAAAAATCAATGACCCTGAGTTACAGTGGCATATGTATTTAAGAGCTTTGTTTATCTCCCCTCATTAAAAATGCCTTTACACAAAGCAATGATCCTCATGGTGTAAATTAATAAATGCATTTTTGGAACTTCATCACGGTGCTTGTTGTACTCATGGTTCACTGGTTCCTAGGCCTGTTTTGTGAACAGTGCTATTTACATATTCACTTATCTGCCTCCTAAAGTGACAGGCTTGGGGAACAGTGGGAAGATTTCTTGCAAAGAGGGAATATATGTTTGCATAAGAACAGATATCCAGGCAGTATGGCAATTAGGGTTTTGAAGTGACAAGGAGAAAAGGGTAGAAAAGTAGAAGATACAGGAGATAAAGCACATATTTTTTTCAAGTAGAGCCGTGAGAGACAAGTTTCAGATAATTTCTTTCTCACCACTTCTCAAATTCCCGTGAGAGACAAGTATCAATGACACATAGGCAGAAATTCCCCATCACCTACAGTCCTCTCCAAGCACCCAACTGGATGCCTGGAACCTCAGATAGGACCAAACTCCATATGGACTACACACACTTTTGTACACCCATGTACCTATGATAAAGCTTAATTTATAACTAGACACAGAATGATGGTCATTCTTGATCTTAACAACCTCAGTGTATAGATTTTTTCTTTTCTTAAGAACTATCATCTTTTCACCTGAAACACTGTAGTTTCCCTTTGACATAATTTAGATTGTTATGAGTCCTCCTTTTGTACTTGCCATTATTAAGAAAACTAAGAGTGGTAACTCAGCAGTTGATCTAACAACCGAAACTACTGACCCAGTTAAGGATACGCTGAACAGGCAGAGGGAGTCACCATGCTACTCCAGACAGTATCATTTAACACAGGTGAGGAGGGCTGGGGATATAGCTCAGTGGAATAAGTGCTTCCCTGGGAAGCACAAGGTCCTGAGTTCGATCCCTAGTACCGCAAAAAAAAAAAACCAAAACAAAACACACACACACACACACACACAAAACCCACACGTGAGGAGCTTGTTTCTGAAACTGTTTTATTTCATAATTTTTAAACTGAAAATTAAAACTAAAGAAAATAAAACTACACATAAGGGAGAGCTATTCTACTCACAAAGGCAACGAGATGCAGGAGAAGGGGCAGAGAAGAGGAACAAGGGCATGAACCCCTGAGCTAGCAGCTCCTTCCTACCCGCAGTCTGAAGCCAGTTCGTTTCGTGGTGATTTCTCACGTCAAAGGGGAGAGTAACTACCTCAGTGGAGAACTGATATAATTGGTAATCAGGTGAGTGTGAAAGACCTTGAGCAACAGTAGGGACTCAGGACACTCCCCTTGTCCAGCAGTGTGAGTGACCAGGGGTTTGCAACCAGCCGCCGCATTTCAAACTCTTCCTGGTTGTATAAATCAGGAATGTCATTAAGCCCACAAAATGAGCAGAAGTCTGGCAGTCGCTTTGCAGGCAAGTTTCCATTTTAAGAAGTTTTTCTGAGTCAGTTGGAAAGTTGAGTTTAAAAATAAATAATACATAAGAAGGAAGTTTCTGGACAGATCTTTCTGGAAGGCAAAAATTGTGTATTTAACTCTGTGGTGCTTTGAATATGGAGGAATTCTTTTTCTGTTAGCTCATGGGAAGACCATCTCAGATAAAAAATGAGAAACTGAGAAATCTCTGTCTTTGCATTTGACTTTTCAGTTCTGCAAACCGCGCCAGATGTCTTTCCTTTTCCTTTGCTTCTGCTGCCATTGACTGTGCAGTGGTCTCCCTGTCAGTTCAGATCCTGCTGCCCTTAGAAGCCCTTTCTTTATTTTTCTGAGAAGACAGCACTCTGGGATCTGCATAAAAGCCTGGCAGGATAATTTTGTAAGCACATTTGATTTTGGCGGAGGTCACTTGAAATGAGCTACCAGGGGCCTTTGTTAGCTACTGGAAATTGTGATGCTTCATTGCAATTCTAAATTATGAGTTGTTTGAAGCTCGTGAGAATAAAGTTTTCAAGTGTGCTATTACCCTGTAGTAGATACCTTGGGTTACAAATCAGCTCAGTGATATGTTGTGTGTATATATGTGTAGGTATGTACACATTCTTTAAATTACTTGTAAAAACTGAGTTTGATATTCTAATAATGTGTAATATAATTTTTAAAATAGAAATTTGGAGCCAGAAATTTCTTCTCTAAAATTTTTAATGAGAAAGACAGTCATGTGTTGGATGGAGCAAAGAAAATGGCAGCTTAGTACTGTGAGAGTCAGGCAAGTCTTAAAACAACAACAAAAAACCCCAGCCAAGTGAGACTCAGTCCTTTACTTCCCTATTCAAAATTTGAAGGCAAAATCCCTTGAGCTTTCTGAGCTTGCTTTAGGTGACCTTTCTTCCACTTGGGGAAGGAAGGAAGATTGCAAAGATAATATTAGTTAAAATACCATGTAACTGGTTTCTAAGTTCTTGTTCAAAGTAATGCTCTTGATCTGGTTTACATAAAATCTAGTTCTTGCATTAATGGCTACAATACACGCACCCTGCCAACTTGTGAAATACTGGCTCTAGTGTAAAGGGTTGTTTTTGTCCTCAGAGAGACAGATGAAGACAAAAGGATTGTCACTGAGAACCACCTAAGCCCCCAGGTTCCCTGATGTTTAAAAGATGAACCTAACATCTTGCTTAATGCATTCTCAAGGATGCATCTGATTTATGAAGCTTAATGGGCACTTAAGACATATCTGATTTACAAAGCTTTCCTGATTACAAGGGAGTCTTTTCTTGGTCCTTTATGACTGGTTTGTAAAACTCAGATTACCCACTACACTAAGAGCAGCTTTTCTATTGAAAAAATCTATTGCATAGGTTGCGCTTCTGGGACCAGTGCTACAAAGAACCTGTTCCATGGCCACGTCCCTCCTCAGCCTGCGGCCCTGGGAGGCCCTTACCCCTCCCAACCCAGTTTTTTCATTTTAATATGAGGATAATGGTCATAATTACCTAAGAGAAATGCTGTCAGTGTTAAGTAGAATGTTGTTTCTGAAATCTTTGGCAGAGAGTCTAAACATTATAGTTCAATAATAATACTCATGTTTTCACTGTTATTAATCTAATCATGTGTATGTATTCACACAGCAGTCACAGTACCAGTTTGAACTGTGAGCCAAATATGAACTTCCAGGCTAAGTGTTCTCTGTGTCGTGTTTACACTTCAATCTCTCTCCTCACTTTTTCCCTTCTTTACTTCCTCCTATCCTTTTCTGTTTTCTTTTTCTCATTTTTTATGCCTTCATCCATAATTATTCCTTTCAATTCTAGTGCCTAGCATCCGCTTATAATCGAATGAATAAAAATTTTATTCTTCAGAAACAAAATAAACATGGGCATTATTAATTTTCAAATAAAGAAATGAGGTTAAATCTTCCACAAAACTGGCTATTTCTATTCCATAGTCAAGATTTCAACACAGCCTAACTGACTGAAAAGCCAGTTAACTTTCTCAATAAATCACATATTTTAGTTAGCTGTTTCTACTAACATACACCAAACAATATAGCAGCTGAGTTTCGACTGTGTTGGTTAACTGTTCTAGTGTATCCTGGGCTCGCCCTGGAATCCATAGTCTGCTATGCACTGCGGGGGCAACTCCACTGCTGTTCTGGATTCTCTCTTATGTTTCTGACTTGTCTTTGTAGGCTGCTGTGATCCGTGTTATCTCTCACACTCCCTCGGTGTAGACCTGCCTTGGTTACAAGGTGGTGGTAGAGTTCTGGAAGACCTGAGTTTAGGGCAGAGGGCGTACTGAGCTCTAGGCTCATCGTAGTGGATTCCCTATGGTCTGTGCTGCTTTCTCCTGGCCCAAACATGTTACAAAGCCCACATCTGAGAAGCAGTGAAAGAGTTTCCACCTCTTTGGTACATAGTACCTGGATGTAGCAAAGGGCACCAGCTTGAGAAATGCTTTTTGTAATCAACCTCCTTGCCACCCATTTTGGCATCTCCATTTGTCCCCCACACTTCAGTTGCTTGGCTTACATATATTTAAGTCTGAGAACTTTCAGTGACGACCAGAAAGCTCCCTTATATGCCCTTGTCAGAGCAAGGGATTGTAACTGGCTCTAAGCAGAGCAGAAAATTAATGGCGAAATCCTTCGTTAAGAATGAGTGCAGTTGAGTGTCTGTAATAGTTGCAGTGTAATAGTAAAAAAGCAAAACAACCTTTAGAATTATTTCCCTGCCATCTATCTATATTTTGCTAACCTACTATATTGACATCCCCAGAAAAGCCATGCACGAGGTAGCAATAGGAAAAACATCTACACAGTAATTTGCAAACACACATTTCTATTTTTTTTGGTCAAAAGAGGAATACAGCTTGAGCTGCATTGCCCTATGGCAATGGAATGCAAAACCAAAGCAGGTACCCACTTCCAAATTTATCTTTGCCTGGAGCCCCATCTGATGTACTTTTTAAGTATATTTCACCAAGATGCCTGATGTCAAAATATTATTTACAATGTGAGGCCAGAAGTGTAACAAACTGTGTCTATTTCTCCAGAAAGAAGGGAACCAAAAATTCATTCTTATGAAGGCAGGAAAATATAGTCCCCTTATTTATTTACAACGTTCTCCCTTCTGGAAGAAAAGTTTAAGGTAGATTACATAGCTGGCTGCAAGTTAAGCCACATGTGTTGCAAAATGGAAAATCAATTCTTTTGTAACATTCCTGCCTTTGATAGAGCAGCATCTGTATGCTTAGGGAGAAGAAGGAGCAAGATTCAGCGGGTATTGATTCCAAGTCATTATCACCCATGTTCAGTGATAACAAACCAGATTTTGTTTCCACTCAACATTTATTTGAATTAACTGGAGAATATAAGGAAGAAAAACACAATAGATATATCCATAGGGACATTTAGCTTGGACCTTCGAATCTGGTCTTCTAAGAATCAATGTTTTCACTCTGAATGTCCCTGGGACCCACTGACAGACACATCTGACCAATCTCCTTCTCTTTCTCCTTGTCAATGTTTGGAATTACTGGATAGCAGAATTTTATTTGTGTCGGGGCAACTCTGAAACTTCAAAGCCCAATGCCAAACACAAGTCTCTAAAACTTTTTATTTTCATTAAGTATTCAATGAATGTTTATTTAATTCCAGCAGATATGACACAAACAGGTGCTTATAATGTTCTCAAATTTTCTTGTCAGTGTATTTGTATGTACAGGAAGAAATGAAGAGAGCTTCCTTTATAGACTTCTTTCTGACCTATAAGAGAGAACTGGTTATTAATGTGAGTGCAGTAAATATCTATTGAACACCAGGAAGTGCCACATACCATCCTAGATACTACTGAACTTATCAAGATACAAAATTAAGTGTTTTTCCTAAATGTAAAGAGTTTATACAGTGATATGTGAAATCTAACAGCTATGTATCATCTGAGAAATAGAATTTAAATGCAATAGAGCTCAGAAGCAGGAAGGTTTTCTTCTAATTAGGAAGAGCCAAGAAAGCTTTAATGATATACAAAGAACTCAAAAGAATCAGAACGCCTCCCAAATTTAAAGATCCAATCAAAAAATGAGCTTCTGAAATGAGCAGACATTTCTCAGATGAAGACATACAGATAGCAAATAAATATATGCAAACAGGTTCAGCATCACTGGCTATTAGAGAAGTGCAAATTTAAACCACACTGAGAGTCTATCTCACTACATAAAGAATGGCTATCATTAAGAAATCACCCAATAACAAAAGCTGGTGAGCCTGTGGGGAAAAAGAAACCCTTCCTTGTTGGTGGGAGTGTAAGCTGGTACATGCAATATGGACTCATTATGGAGATTCCTTCCAAAACTAAAACTAGAGGTTCCATTCAACCCAGCTATTACACTTCTAGGTTTCTTTCTGAAAAAGATAAAGGCATCATACCACAGTAGTATATGCATATCCATGTTTATAGTAACACAATTTATAACAGCTAAATTTTGGAAATAGTCCCTATGCTCATCATCTGAAGAATGGGCATGTATTTATATATAATGGAGTATTATTCTGCCATAAAGAAGAATAAAGTTCCTATATGTTTCTTTTACTTTTTTTTTTTTTTTGGTACTGGAAATAGAACTCAGGACCGTGTGCTTGCCAGGCAGGTGCTGTGCCACTGAGCCATACCCCTGGCCCTAGAAGAAGGGTAAATTTGAGACATTTTTAGGTAAATGGATGCACGTCAAGACCATAATTTTAAATGAAAAAAATCAGACACAAGTTTAAGTAGTGCATTTTTTCTCCTGTGTGAGAAATGCAAAGGTAAATAAGGAGTGAAATGGAGAAGAAATACTGGAAAATGGGAAGAGTTTGTACAAATGAGACAAGTAACAGTGGAGAGGAGAGGGGAAAGGGAGAGAGGGGAAAGAGATTAAAAAGAGAATGAAAAGAAAAGGTGGAAACAAACATTTTGTAAATGAGGAGAGGAAGAAGGGAGGAAAACGAGAAAAGAAGCAAGAGGGTGTACTGCGCACAGGTACACATTCCCCACAACGAATGGGGCCCTTACGTATGGCAAGCAAGCGCTAATGACAAAAAAAGCCTTCACGGGAGAGGTGAAATTTTGTCTGGTCGTCTTCTGGTTATATTTAATACCCGTATTCCAAGGTAGGTACGGATTTAATACCCGTATTCCAAGGTCGTACGGATTTAATACCCGTACTCCAAGGCCGTACGGATTTAATACCCGTACTCCAAGGCCGTACGGATTTAATACCCGTACTCCAAGGCCGTACGGATTTAATACCCGTATTCCAAGGTCGTACGGATTTAATACCCGTATTCCAAGGTCGTACGGATTTAATACCCGTATTCCAAGGTCGGTACGGATTTAATACCCGTATTCCAAGGTCGGTACGGATTTAATACCCGTATTCCAAGGTCGTACGGACTTAATACCCGTACTCCAAGGCCGTACGGATTTAATACCCGTACTCCAAGGCCGTACGGATTTAATACCCATACTCCAAGGTCATATGGATTTAATACCCGTATTCCAAGGTCGTACGGATTTAATACCCGTATTCCAAGGTCGGTATGGATTTAATACCCGTACTCCAAGGTCGGTACGGATTTAATACCCGTACTCCAAGGTCGGTACGGCCTTCTCCATTTTGCATCACAGAACTGCTCTTTCTATCACAGTCTACCCTACTGTGCGTACTGTGGGTCCTGTCGTTGTCTTTTTCCACTGACTTTCCTTAACACTCTGTGGACATTTCCCTACCAATCCGTTCTTGTTGTGTTCCTTCTTCTGAAGAAAGCCTCCGCAGAAATGCGGTCAAGTCTTAAAACCAGTGGAGCTGATCGTGAAGGGAGTACAATAAAATATCCGTCTTTACCTGCTTCATTCTGTGGCAGATTTCTAGCTCTCCTTGATTTTCCTTGGGTCCCTACAGTCAGGTATCTTCAGGCTTGTTCTCAACTGTGGAGGGAAGGAACAAATATAATTGTTTTGTAGTGTGAAGAACTATTTTGGGTGGGTCTTTTGTGTCCATGTATCTGCTTCCCGTAAGTAATTGATTCTCATGCGAAATAAAAGAAATAGAAAACTAGCATATATTCATGTGCCCACCCCAATCTCAGTCCCTAAGAAGGCATCATTAGTAGTTTGAGTGTACTCTGCTATGTCTCTACTTACTCGTTGTTATGATTTAAATGTGAAATGTCTACTGAAGACTCTTATGCCAAGGGTTGGATCTTCCATACAGCAATGTTTAGAGGTGGAGCTCCGACAGGTAACTGGGTCACCAGCTATTTAACATGATCAGTAAATTAATCTATCAGTGAGTTCTAGCTGAATGGACTCATCAGAGGTGGTGTTCCCCACGCCTTTAAAGAGTGTGGTCTGTCCTCATCTCCTTCTCCTCTGCCTCTTCTTTATGCTCTCTGCTGCCTGCCTGCCACGAGAAGAGCAGTTTACCCCCACAATTCCCGTCTGCTATGAAGCAAGTCAATCCTGGACTAAAAGCTCTGAAATCATGGGACAAAATAAATTTCTTCTCCTTTAAGTTGTACATGTCCGACATTTTGTCAAAGCAACAGAAAGGTGACTAACATATTCCTCAACACCCAAATACTTTGTGGAGTCCATTTATCTCTGCACAGTTCCACTATAGAAGGAAATATAAACCTCTCTGCATCTATCACAAATACCAATGAAGCCACCTCATATCAGAGTAACCAAAACATCCCCCATTGGCTTCTTTGGCAGAGGACCAAAAGCAGAATGGGTAATCTATAGATCGCTTTAATGTAGCCCAGGCAATTAAGTCCTCACACATTTTGGTATATGCTAAAAAACGCTTAAGAAACTGTAGTTTTCATGTTGTAATTTTTCAACTCCCTCATGGGATGCAAAGTTATTCCAAAAACTGAGGGAGACAAAAATGATGAAGTTACTCTCAACCTGCCCTTGGAGAACCCAAAGGAGTGATTATACAAACTTGTGAAAATAGTAGTAGAAAGTGAAAAATATAGACAGCTGGAAGTTACTGTGAGACCACCATGAAAGGGAACCCAAGTCTGCTTAGGGAGTGACAAGGGCAGCTTCAAAGAACCAGAGATGGTTAATTTCCTTGAGGAAAAACAGCAGTTAGATAGTAAGAGTCAGAGAACCCTTCATGAAGGAAGAAGCACATGATGAGCCAGCACCCTCGGAACTGTGTACAGCGCACCTCGCCAGGAAAACGGCAGAGGCAGGATGCATTGGTGACAAACATGAGGTTGAAGAACCGGGGGCTAAATTTTGATGTGGGGTACTTCCTGTGAAAAACCAAAGAAATGGAATTGAAACCTGGGGAGCCCATGCTGAGCGGGGAACAGTGGAGCCTCATAAACTCCCATACTGAAGGCAAAGCCAGCAGAGGTGGGGAATCCCGGAGGACAGGGTGGACTCACAAAAGTCACGGCCATAAAAGTCGAGAATGGGAAGAATTGGATGAAGCAAGATGGGATCACCAGGAACAAACAAAGCAGTGAGAGTAATGGTATGTAGATTACAGATACATGGATTTAATTCCTTAAAATCATTAACTACGCTCTGGTGGACTCATGCAGAGAGAAGTGATGTGGAAGTGGGCTGTTTAGCAGAAGATCTCTGTTCCATAGTTATGTGACATGCCGGATTAACTAAGGATCAACTTGTAACACCCAGCTAAAGTGAATCAGCATGTTCTGGTGTGAAAGGCCCTCCTGGGAATTGCTGCCAACAGCGCAAAAAGAGAATTGGAGGGGAAGATGGTGCGCTGTTGGTTCTCCTGGAGAAGCTTGTTACAGTGGTTTTCCTGCCAAGAACTCAGCTGTTACCATCAGAGGAGGTGATCCTTGTTGTCACTGAGAATGGTTGCAGCTCTTTTGAGGGGAGCTCTGGTCCTTACCTTGAGTGTCACTTCCTGGCTCCAGTGCAGAACCTTCTCAGCCTGCTAGCACAGGTCCTTCCCTCCACTGGAGCAGACTTTCTAGCTCCCATCACTGGCTTTTGGCCCTTCCCAGCACAGATCCTCAACATACTGCTGTGGGCTCTGGGCCTCAAGCTAGTCTCTTGGAGGACACTGCTGTAGGATCCAGGCATTCAGCTGGGTTCTCTGGGTCTCTAGTGCATGGACAGAGCTCTTGCACCCTCTGCATTTGACTCTCTGGGTGAATATTATAGAGTAATCCTAGAGATTATGTGTCCTGTGTGAAATCCATTCCCTTGCAAACTCTGACTACAACACGTGGGGACATAAGGTCCCTCAAGCATGCAGCTTGCCTCTGTCTTCTCCATCTGACTCTGTGAATTCAATCTGAGGCCACAGAGAAACTAAAGAACGAGGGACCATGCCAGAGACATTAACAGGGCCAGGCTCTGAGATCAAACATTGCTTGCGTCTCATCTGCCGGAGTGGAGTGGTTCCACCTTCTCTAACTGCCAGGGAAACTCCAGCATGTAATCTAGCTACATGCAACAGGAAAAAGAAGGAATAGGCATAGAAACAGTGAAAAGCCATGTCTGCTACAGCTGTTTCTCCTTATTTATCTATAAATTTACAGAAAAACAGCAAAACAATTTCTCAACAAAAAGGTCTTTGCATGCTCTTCCATCCTTGTTGCAGTTTATCTTGTGGGAAGAATAGAAAAATCTGTCTTTTTTCAAGCAACAAAAAAGAGCCATCCCTTTGCTTCTGGTTGAGTGGAAAGTTTGTACACATAGCTGTCCAGACCCTTAGCCGCACACGTAGTGGTGGGCTTGGGTGGGGTTTAAGATAGAAAGAGCCAAATAGGAGACCACTAAAGCTAATCATTAAGGGACCTTCTGTCTGAAAAGAAAAGGTATTACCAAATAGAATGGAGCCACAGAGCTGCCCAGGTGGGGGCTGGAATCACGTGAGCGACTGCCACACAGTGCACATCAGACGTGTCAGTGCTGCAAAAGGCAGAGGGGAGCTGCGCCTCTGGATATAATTATGGCCAACAGAGAAGAATGTGCGGGCATTTGGAAGGACATGAGAACCCTGCGAGAAAGCAGCTATGTCAACAAGCATTTTATAGTAGGTGACAGAAGAATGAGCAACAGATTTCAAAAAAATTCACCAAAAGAATGGTGACTACAACTAGTGGCCAAGGCAGGATGGAGCTTGAATAGGGTAGAGGTTTCATGGCCTGCGCCCCAGCCCTGCAGCGCAGACCTTTCTCCTGCGACGGAGGCGGATCTTCGCCGACATCTGAGCAGCCGACGTTTCATGACCTGTACCGGCTCTGCGACACAGACCTTTCTCCAGTGATGGAGGCCAACCTGCGATGCCACATGAGCAGCACGACACTTCTCCTCTGGTAAGGCCTACACCTGGGCTCTGCTCCACACGTTAGAGTTAAGAAGGAGTTTGGACTGGGAGGACCTATCCCTGTTGGTGGTTGAGACCGGCGGTGTGGAATCAGCCTTAGGCTCTGGGGTCCTCAGGGTTGGGAGGAAAGCCCTGCTCCCTGCTGATCAGCTATCTGAGGATCCGGAAGCAGAAGCTGCTGCCTAACCACCATGAGATTCAAGGCTGAGGCCCACACACTTCCCGTCCACACACTGGACACCCTGGTAACAAAGCCCAGCATTCCCCCACTATCGCAGGTGTGGTCTGAGCCATGCACCCCAGCAATTGCCTGGGGTCCCTGGGCCCATTGGTCCATGGTCTGCTACCACCCTGGGTTTAGTTTGACATACAGGTAAACTAGGGTCCCTAGAGTCCTTTGTGAGCTGCCTGGGTAGTCAGTAGCTCAGCCTGAGTCATCTGACATTCAAAATGACAAGAGAAAGGAGCAAAATTCAGCCTCAGAACACAACTTCACCCAGAACAATTACAGATCTCAATGACATAGGAGAAATAGGAAAGCACATACCTAAAATTTCTAAAATGATCACATCTGAAGTAAAGAAACAACTCCATCAGGCCATAGAAGAGATTAAATGTGAAATAATCTCTCAGGCAAAATATGAAATGAAAATAATAATATAAGAAATGTTTTACACATACAGAAAAAAACAGACAAAAAATAGAAGATCAAAGACAACAAATGGAAATGTTACATGAGCAATTTAGGAATGAATTAGAACACATGAAACAGACTGAAAGAAATGTCCAGGAAATGAAAACTGCCAATGAAAGCTTGCAAAACTGCTTGAATAAAGCCGAAGATAGAATTTCAGGTGGTGAAGACAGCATGACAGCTAATGATTGTGAAAGGAATGATCTCTTAAAGTCATATCATTGTGATACATGTGCACCCATGTTTACAGCAGCACAATTTGTAATAGGTAAATCATGGAAGCAACCCAAATGTCCATGCACAGAGGAATGGATAAAAAATACTGTGGCATTTTTACATAATGGAATATTATTCAGCTGTGAGGAAGGGCGGACTTGAGGCTTTTGTAGGAAAATGGTCACGGTTAGAAACCATACTCATAAGTGAAATAAATCAGATGTGCATGTGCAAACAGCGTATTGTGTCATTAGTGTAAGAGCCCGAAGATGGGAATATAAATTAGGAGCTATTAGAGGAAACTGCTCAAAAGTGGAGAGCAACAGGGATGAAGGGAAGGAGAAAGGGAAGAGTGGGATAGCTGTGTGGGTCTGTGGATATATACAGGATGGCTGGCATGGTTGAACTGTTGTCTCATGTCGCTTTAATGTGAGGAACCATCAATGGCTTGTGGTTTGATTAATCTTTTATGTCTATCTGCGTTGTCCTGAACATACATTTTGAAGTTATCAATGCGTAATACAACAACCACTGTTAATCCCCTGCCACTTTATCTGTGATTGAGTTTTTGTACTGTTCTTGTGCTACTTTGTGTCTCTTTGCTAATGTTTTAGTTCTTTTACTTTTAAAATAAAAAAAAAAATTTAAAAAAATAGGGTAGAAAGCTGGAAACTGAAGACCTGACTATAGGAGCCATCACAAGGGTTCTGCATGAGGAAGAAATAGAGAATCAGCTAAGGAAACCAGTGTCACGTCCTGTGTTGCCCTTGGCAAATTCTCTGTCTGCTTTTGTCTGTCTGTCTGTCTGTCTGTATCTCTGTCTGCCCCTCTCTTTCTCTGTCTGTCTCTCTCTTACTCTCTCTCCCTCTGCCAACCCTGAAAAGAGATGCAGACCTCACAGAGAATTTGAAGAGCAAAAGCATAAATAAACTCAACTTTTGTAAGGGGTAGAGCAAAAGAAGAAAGAAGCTGGGAGTAATGCATGCCTGTATATCCCAGCCCGGTATTATGGGAAACTGAGGCAAGAGGGTCATCAAATCTGAGCCCAGCCTGAGCCACTCAGGGACTTAATGAGACCCTGTTGCCACCACCACCGTCACCATCACCATCATTGTCACCATCATCGATACATTCAAGGGCTCAGGATGTAGCTCAGTGCTGCCTAGGTTGGAGCCCCAGTACCAGTAACAGTACCAGGACCAGCCCCGATCCAGTACTGGGAAAGAAGAAGGAGGTCGGTCCAGGAGGAGAAGGAGGCGGAAGAAGTTCAGGAGAGGCAGCATGGCCTTTGGTGCTTACAACAGCATATTCACCTGTAACTGGGAAGAGACAAAGAACAATGTTCCTACTTTTAAAACTTTTCCAGATATTTTTGTTCCAAATTAGAAAATGTAGACCAAATGCTGCTTTTCGTCAACAAATGAAGCAAAAATCTAATGTAAAATGGGACATGTTTTTGTTTTTTTTCAGCCACAGTAAATGAATTTTTGCCTATGGACTCAGAATTAATCCAACAGATTGGAGAAAAATTAACAGG
This sequence comes from Dinomys branickii, assembly GCA_004027595.1. Taxonomy (NCBI): domain Eukaryota; kingdom Metazoa; phylum Chordata; class Mammalia; order Rodentia; family Dinomyidae; genus Dinomys; species Dinomys branickii. Next base: position 95,297 of record PVLD010003441.1, read on the forward strand.
CTTTTCATGTTGAAGGTATCAGTCATCACGGAGGGATTTTTAAAGAGTGGAAGAAAAACCCCCAAACTGAAAGTAGAATTTTAAAAATTGCATTTTTAAAGGACCAGTAAAATAGGTTGTGGGAAAGAAATGTTCATCACTCAGTTTGCTAATAATCTACTGCCAGATTTAGAATGTATAAACAGATGTTAACACACATTTGGAAAAGTAAGCCACATTCATTTCAATATACCATGAGTGTGTGCAGGATAATATGTGGCAAACTATCTTCATTTCAGTTAAGTGATATTGATAATTATTATGGTTGCAGGAGCTATAGAGAAGTCTGAGATGCAAACAGAATTTGAAAGGTTCACATATGTGGAAAATGTATTTTATTTTTAATTGAAAATAAATTATCAATCAAGCAAAGGTCAAGTATATTTTGTTTGTTCACAAATAGCAATGCCAGTGAGTCTAGACATCCCTATGACTGCCTCAACCAGTTCAGTTCTCTGCTCCTACCTAAAAATGGCCACCTTTGCAACTTTGTGCAAAGCTTTTACTATTTATACCTATACTAACAAGGGAAACACGTACTAGTATTTTGCAACATTTTTATAACACAAATGATACATGTTTTCTTAACTATAAAGAATCATTTTTGAAAATATTAACATCTATCACATTACATATATAAAGGTTGAACAAAATTTTTTTGAGTTTTGCAAGATATTTCATTATGTAGGATACTACACTGTATTTAATCAGAGCACATTAAAGCTTGCTTCTTCCTTTCTATGCATGAATCAAGGATGAAATGGTTTGTTTGCAGGACAGAGCTCCATGGCTCATTTTGAGAACTATTGAACAGCTGTGCAATGTGCTATCTAACCCTGCTCTTAGGACTCGTTCTCCATTTATTCTGTTTAGGGTCCTCAGTTGCAAATGTAACCATTTCTCTCTGCCTCTGTCTCTGTCTGTCTGTTTCTCTTTATGAAAAGTGTGAAGAGTGTGTAAGCCAACTCTAAGGACACAAATATCCCAGAGTCCATTAAGTCCAGGGTAACCAGAAAGTTCTCACATTCTGATTTGAGAAATGCATTTGGTGTTTTCATATAGCAAGGAATGAGCGAGATGGGACAAGACTCTGGGTGGGTCTGTTTTCCATCATTTGTGTACCCCTGCTCCCATTCATCTGGAGTATGGAGGGCTGACCTGCGCCAGGTACTGTTCTAGTTGCTGGAGATGCAGCGAGACAGAGACAAGTCTGTGTCCCCAAGGTACCTACCAGTGAGGTCAGGGTTATTCTAAGGTCAGCCAGTAAACCAGCTGAGGTGGCTCAGGCTTGTGATCCCACTGAGGGGTAGGGGTGAGGCAGGAGGATCATTACTTCCAATCCTGTTTGGGTCACTTACTCATTTATCAAGTTCTATCTTTAAATTAAAATAGAGAAAAAAGATGAGGATGAAGGAGGGTGAAGGTCAATATAAAGACCCTGCCCTCAGTCTCCACCACCTCCAGTATGGATGGATGGGTCGATAGGTAGATAGATAGATGGGTAAATAGATAATACATGACATGTAGATGATAGACACACAGACAGACAGACAAAATCATCAAGTAAACAGCGAGTAAGACATCTGGAGATAGTAGTAACTCTATGTAGAAAATTACTTAGGTAAATGTGTGAAAGGGGCCCAGAGAAAGAGAAGCAAATGTAGGATCACAGCATTAATAAGAATAACACTCACATCTGCCTTGAGAGTGGACTATTCCAAGATAATTGTATTTACTGCATCCTCTTACCATCACAAAGGACCAGTCAAGCAGAGAACATTTTCAACCTTGCTTTATATAGGAGAAAACAGAGGTCCCAGAAACAGTAGGTAGATTTCAAAGTTCCCACAGCCTGTAAGGCGGTGATATCTGTGGTGAGAATTACACGTGACCCGTGGGTGATGTTGCGGTTTAGGTCTAGATGTCCCCCAAAGCCTCATGAGCTCATACTTGCACTCTCCTGAGGTCAGTGGGTCATGCAGATGCTAATCTCAGTGGATGAATCCAGTGATGGGTTTACAGCTAAATGTGATGTGGGAAGCGAAGGCTGGCTGGAGAAAGCGGGTCAGAGGGGCCGTGGCCTGGGATGGTCTGTCTCCCTCCTCCTTTGATCGCTTGCTGCTGCCTACCACTATGCCTTAAACTGATGCCCCTCCTCCATGCTGCCATCCTGCCCTGACTTTAGATTGAAACCTCTCCCAACTGTGAGCCAAAATAATCCTCTCCTCCTTAATTTGTGGGTGTCAGGTGCTATGTATCAGCCTTGAGTAAGTAACTGAGACGCAAGACGAAAAAGCATGCACAGAGTTCTCACAATGAATGTGCTTCACCTATTTGTGCAACAGTGGCCTGTGTGACGAAGCTTTGGGGAATTTCTTCCTCAAAGCATTCCACTGAAGCAATTTCCTGCATGAAGTAATGCTGGAAAACATGGTGTACCAAGGCTAAAAGAGTTGGAAGCCAGGAATTTTGGTCTTCTGCATGGTGTCCTGGGATTCTGCAGGACCACAAGTTGGGGAGCACAGGGCCTGGGAGCAGCTGTGTCTCATATAATGCCGGTGCTAGACCAGAGGACTGGGGACAAGATGGGTATTCAGATTTAAAAAAAAAAACAGCTAGAAGTCAGGCCAGTTTTAAGTAGTGCGATGTCCAGCACAGCCATCAAAACTCCCTGGGGGCTGGATAGCTGGTAAAGAATGAAGCAATGGAGACAAGAGGCAGAATGCAGAAAACAGGTCCGTTGGGGCCTCCTCTCCTGATGCGAGAGAAGGAAGTGCCCAACGACTGCAGCACATTTACTTATACACTCGGCAGGTGGATGGCACATGATCCCCCGCTGCCTATCAGCTTGTTCACGTGGTTGGCCCCAGGCGCTTCATGTTCCTGGGGCTAGCCCTGTTCCAGCCTCCTATGTGTAATCGATCTCCAGCTTCAGATGCTTCACAGAGTAGCTGTTGCACTGTACTTGGAAGAGTCTACTTAATAGCTCCATAAAGACAAGTCATTTAGTCATTAACATCCTGTCTCTGGGTTCTATTGCCACCTGTGGCTTAGCCAACTTTGAAAGGCTCCTTAGATAAAAACATGGAAATCTATTATTACATTTATGGATGGCATAAAACTATGATTAAGTGCAAATAGGGAATGACAGAATTGGAGTTAATATGAATTAAAAAGGCTGCAATTAAAAGTGATATTTACAATATTTACTCCTACAGTGAAAATTGTGAAGTTATGTGTTAAGTTTTGATGCATACATAGATAAACACATTGTGTGTGTGCTTTCACAGGTGTGCATGTGAGTGTGTGTATTTCTAATTGAACACACAAGGAATGTAGAAGTTCCAAAGAATGGTAACCAGTATAGGGACCATACTACCAGTTGAATGAATCATGTAATCACAAGTGAAGAAAAAAAACAGACTCTTCCATAATTGTATCATATCTAATATTTCTTAGCATTGACAACACCAGATACAGCTTTGAAATGTTGAATTCAGGAATCTTCTAATCACCTTACACATCAGTGAATCAAGATTTATCTTCCTAAATTTGGCCCGCATATCAGAGTAGGAGATAAAGAAAGAACTCCCTGCCTGTGGTGCCCTACTAGGAGCTTTACATATCAGATCCTGAATCTGTTCTTGTTCATTTTAAGAAACTTGGTCAAGAGGAAGACAAGAGAGTCACAGTGAAAATAAATGTTCTAGAAAGAGAAATTTTGCCTGAAAAAGAGGAACAGTCCAAGAGCTGCCTTTCCAAATATTTGAAAGTTATTAGGTGAAATAAGGAAAGCAAAGAGCAGTGATTAAATTCAGGTCTTTGTGCACTTTGGCCACTAATGTTAGTTTAAAGAGCCTTTTACTTTTGAATTTGTTGCCAATGTTAGAAAACTGAGAGCCTTTTCATAGAACTATAATTTTCTGGTTCTTTTCAAGATGTAAAGTCCACTGACACTAGTCCAGAGTTTTCAGAATTATTACTGGACCTGGGGGCTCCTTTGGAAGAAAAATGCAGATTGCATCCCTGTTCCCCAAAGACCCCGCCATTCCTTATTGTGACTCCCATTTATTATCTTATACCTAGATGAGCTTGCTTATATATAACTGATTACCTTCCTAACCTCTGTCATTTATACAGCAGAGCCAGAGAAAGGCTTGGCAGTTTAAATATGGCATATTTCTCTTCCCCATACAGAAAAATTAATATATTTGCTCAGCAGTGGAATTATATGCCTGGAAAGTTAGCAAACTCCTGAACACTATCAATACCAAAAGAGGCCTGGAAGAAATAAATTTACTTTAGCTCTGTTGACTGGATCTGTTGTCAGGCCACATGATCGAAGCATGTATCATAGGCATATGCAACATCAGAAGGACAGGAGTTGGGGAAAGAAGAGGAAAACACTGAGAGGAGATGGGGGCACACCCAGAACATAAGGAGAAAAACAATTGAAGATCGCCAGACGCGTCCAGAAGACAATGGAAACAAACGAGACTCTAAATGATAGTCTCTCACTTCCAAGACAATCATAAAGTTATCTGCAAAAATTGCGATTAAATGAGGTGTGTCCCAGGCAGCTCTCTTAATGCATTAGGTGGCCAACTGCAGAAGGGAGAACATAGATTTCCCTTGCATGTACACTGCCAGCATCAGCTCCTGCAAGTATGGTGTCTCAAGGGTCTCAAATCAATTTAGTGGAGGTGTTTATAAAATATGCTCATCAAATCATTTGTGGCCCAGGATGGATGAAGTGTGATCTGTTTTTAATCATTATAATTACCAAACTGTTTTGTGCACTGCATGTTCTTAATCATAGAAGTGACTAAACACGAAGGCAGATAGATTCAATTTCTCTGTGCTCCTTATTTCTTAGGCTTGGTCATTTGAGGAGTCCTTCCCTTTAACCCTCATCAAACTGTGTTCATCTCCGATGCCTAGGAGAAGAAGAAAGAAAAAAGGCATCAGCTCTATTTGGGAGCTGTATGCTTGTGAAAATTTATGCAAATGTATAGAACAGTGGGAGAAAAGGGGAAAGAAAAGATGATTCCCAAAGGGGTCAGTTCATTTTTCTCTTCTAAGTCTGGTTGCAAACATATTGTGGAAGCTCTAGGGCTTAAAAGCCGGAGCCAGTCAGCTTGCTCAATGTCTCTCCTTTTCATCTCTTAAGGGTAACCGTATACTAGTGAGAGAAAGAAATCAGAATGTTCTTTCTGACATTTTCCCAAATTACAGTTAAGATTATTTTACATTTCCATCACATCTCTTTGTATAAAAGCATTATCAGGACAACTTGTTAAAAAACATGAATTTCTGGATCACTTGCAAAACTTTCCCTCCCCAAAGCAAACCCTCATGGGAGTGTAGCTAGCAAGTATGTGTTTTAAAAAATTTAATAGATGATTCTGATGTACATAGATATGTGGTAATCACTGGTGCAGAGCTGCCTTTTGTTTGGGAGATGTTCTAAGCTTCTGTTAATGATACTGGACTAAGCAGAGCAACAATATCGACCAGAGATGAAAGCGTGAAGATTGTTGTTGTTGCTGCTGCTGTTGTTTCTTATATCTTCGGGAAGTTCTTCCTTAATCTTTAGGTATTAATGGCCTCTGTAAATTAATTGACTGTAATTTAATCAGAAGAGGGGAGACAAAGTAGAGGAGACAGAGGTTGTTTTAACCTCAATAGGTTACCTTGCTAGTAGGTTTCTGTATTGAATTTCAGACTGTACCCTATACATTTCCTAAAATCTCATTCTGAACATACCTGAAGGGTGACCCAGAAAAAGCTTTCAGGATCTCTAGTCCTACTATTGGTGAAGAAGAGAAAGGTAGGGTTTATTCTGGGCAAGAAATTGAGTACTATTCAGTGGTACGAAAATAAGAGAGAATTATGGCCTAGGCAGCAAAGCATGACGGATGGCCTGAGGAAGGGTAGGCGGCACTTTTATTTACTCTTCCCCCTAAGAGAACAGGAAGAGGGCACTCATTCAGCCGGGGGAATCAAAAAGCAGCGCCTTCAAAATAAATGATAGGAAACTTCACAACCTATAATGAACTCGAGACACTGGCTACAGACTGTCAAGGGAGATTACTGAAGCAATTAAACACTTGTAGGTGAATAATGATAGCATTTACAACCCAAGTAGGTAGAAGAATAAATTCTGTAAGAGCGGTTAAAGCTGGCTTTTTTTTTTTTTCCAAGAAGTATCTACCTACTAGAAAAAAAAATCTGATCTTCAACTGAATGCCGAAAGCATTATTTTATATTCAGGCAGATGATGGCAGAATTATTACATTGAGGAGAATAAGGGGGCTGCGTTGGGGGCCTCCAACACCATGTCACTCTCACTCTGGGAGATGGGTGAGAAAAGACTCTTGTATAGTATAGTGCTGCGCTTATAGCTTAGATTGATTACCACAGTGTAACAGTGAGATAATACCTGTATTGTAAGCAAAAAAGAGACAGGCAGAATCTGATGAAGTCATTTAAGTTGCTTTCTACTCCCTCTCACCCACAAAGGGTGACATAGGACACACTCTTACCCCACCAGTGAAAAGGCAGCAACACACATGCGATGATTCTGCCCAGGATTGTCCATTAGAGACTCAGCAGGCAAGGTTTTTAGTGGGGGCTGGTCCCAAAGGAACTGTTCTAATACACCCAAACTCCAGCCTTCTCAAAATAAATCAGATGTGCAGCATAAACTATATTTTGTGCAAAAAGTGTCATATAGTGATGCACCCTTATTTGTTAGCTCTTCAGTGGAAATACCCCAAGAGCCCAGTTCTAAGATGTCAGCCAAAGACCAGCCTTGCAAGCAAGTTTTTCTTAGGTAACAGTCTTAGGTCTCTTACATCAACTCTTCTGCACCTGGGGTGGGTATCCAAGGATACCATTGAGATGTAGGAATTAAAAAGACTTATAGATCTTGAAGAAACCAATGCCAGTTATCAAAAGCCTCACACTGGAAATATAAATCGCTGAATAGTACAATGGAGCAGGCTAATTTTATTGTTTTATGGCATGAATAAACACTCGGTAATCCATTTCTATCGAACTTTGTTTTTATCTTGCCCTTTTTCAATTGGACCATGCAATGCCCCCCCAAAGCATTTGTGGTCCCAGTCTGATGTTAATTAAACTGAAAAATGAGAACAATTTAGAATCTTTAGAAATCCAAGCTAACATTTATCTACTCATTTGTGGCTTCCATATGTTGGAATTAATATACTTTCTCTGAAAGGTGACCTTTAAAGTTGCTTGATATTCTACCACAAGCACAAGTGTACAAAGGCTTCATGAATTTCTAGTTTCTAGATGTATCACAGATTCCAGATCTGAGCACTGAAGAGCAGCATTGGATCTATTTTGAATCTGAAGAATGAAAGCAGGGGTTTAGGAATGGAAGTAATAATACATTTACCTCTACATAATTTGAATGATGAGTTTGCACACCAAGGTATAAAGGTTTATAAATACTTAAAAAATAATTACCACTCGATATAAACCATGACTTCTAGATAGAAATATATTTATGCGTGAAATCAGAAACACAACTTACAGTGCCTGGGTAGCTTGCATTATGTATTCACATAGTTTTAACTTGTGATAAAGTAGTTTGTTTGAAATCAATGTGTGATGTCATAAAGTAAATTTTATACTTGCGATACTATTTTAGGATTTGTGTGCCTCAAACTTAGTCTACTCCAAAATTCAACTTTATGATCTTCCTGTTTCCAAGGCCTCCCCATGCAGTAGATATCATTGCCAAATGAATCTTTCCGAACAGCCTGCTAATGTTATTCCATGTTCCAAAGTCTTAGATTTCTTTCAGCTTGAGCATAAACCCCTAAGTCCTAAGCACTCTCATCACTCCCTAATTTGTTTCCAATTTAAGAATGAACCAATGTTTGGCTTATGACAGTTACATTGGAATTATAAGTGCAGTCGTTTCTACTGTGCCTCCAAGCAACACAGAAACAACCAGACTGCCAGACTGTCCTCCTCCCCTCCATCCATTACAATCTTACCTATCCTACATGTCCTCACTGGAGATCTTCATGCTAGATTCTAGTGCCCCTCTGCTGAAATTTTCCTTATGCCCTTGATGAATGGAGGTGTTCTTAGGGCCCTTGTAGGGAATTTATTCAAGCAGTAAATTCTTTGCTCTCAGACGAGTGCTGGTTCCTTGATTTCAGGCCACTCATTGTAATATTCTACCTGTAGTAGTAGCAATCTCTGCGCCTCATGTCCTGGGTGAGCTAACACCCCAAGAACACATTAAGATGGGTTCCAATTACATACCAAATCACAGAAGAATGCTGGCATGGAATGCTCTCCTCTGTCAGCTCTCATGGCCTACTCTCCCACTGCTTCCCTGGCTCTTCCTGATAAACATTGGCTAGGCCCTTCCATTATTTTGGTGAGCATCTCTTCCTCTCTAAGTGATAACTACATTTCTGTTGAGGTTAGATGAAAGCTGTTCATAAGTACTGGTTCAGAAGTCTTCATCAGGGATACAGAAGAACAAGCACTGATTGTCTTCAACATAACCTCCTTCAAATGTGCTTCTCTGTAAACCATCCAGGCAAAGTAAGGGATTTTGTCTGGCAAAAAGATGAGGGCTACTTCTGATGGCCACTGTACAGGTAATCTGGGGGTTCAAGGTTCTCTGTCTCTGCACTTGAATGTCCTCAAATTAGATTATAGTTATTAAGCCCTGCTGTAAGAACTCCAACTACACTGTGTGACAGTTCTGAATTTTAGCCTGATCTGACCCTTCCTGTAGGAAGTAAGCCTTTCTTTAAACATTGCCATGGATGCCACTAGCTGGTTTGCTATTTTCCTCAAGATTTCCAAAGCTACTACTGTGGAATAAAGTCAGCGCTCTCAACAGTCCTTATAATTATTGCTGCCTTGACTGTGCTTACAGTCCTGAGTTACTAAATAGGTCAGTACTTCAGCTTCACTGCGCCTGCCTCCCCATCACAAGTGAGGGCTTTCATAATTTTGTTGATATAGCATGCGAGGAGTTAGTTCACTCAATCAACACCTTGGTCTTTCTTGCCAGTTGAACACTGAGTGATCCCTCCCTAGAACTGCATCGTTTAGGAATCTGACTTGAAATAATGCAGGAGATAGGCTGCATAATCTTGACTCAGTGGGCTGCTCCTCACCCTGAGAGAGCAGACACAGAGTGCCCCCCATGTGAGAGAGCAGACCCATTCTGCAATAGCACCTCCTCCCACCATGTGAAAGGTCAGACCCCCACAGGAGAGAGCAGACTCACAACATAGGAGTGGCACCCTGTCCCCATGTGAGAGAGCAGACCTATGAGGGAGTAGGGTGCCTCTAACCTCAGAGAGCCCAGCAAGGAGATGCAGGGATGAAGACTAAGCTACCAATCCAACTGCGGATGAAAACAGCCTCCGGGGAAAGGGGAGCAACTAGACCCCATGATTGTCACTGGGAATCCCAGTGGCACCCTTGAACCCCTGCCCGGCAGTCTACAGTCCAGCAGAGAACAGAGGGCTGACCATGCTGCCGCTCTACCTAGGTAAGCAAGGACACGCCTCGATTTGAACAGCAACCACAGTCTGGGGCCCTCTACTGCAAGGAGAGCACCTCAAACACTCATAGATCCTAAAACTAGATGTAGAAAAAGCATGTCTGGCAGGACTGCAGATCACGAAAAGAAATCATTCATTCAATAGCCACAATAATTTTGTCTTTGATTAAACCTTTTTATGATTTCCTGTTTTGTGTTATTTTTTCCTCCACTGGGGTTTTTTTTTTCCAGGGGTGGGGGCTTAGGACTTCTCTTTCATTTTTTTCCTCTTGTTTGAGTTTCTGTTTTTTTAACTTTTCCCATTCTAACCCGTTTTCTGTTCCTTCTTTGTTATTTTTAAATCTCATATTTGTATTGTTTATCTTTTCTCTGCTTTTTCTTCTTCAATTCTTTCCAGGGACTACTCTCTATCACTATTGATTTTCTTTCACTCCTTAATAAGACCCTTTATTTTACTTTTCTCTCATCTTTCTCACATTACATTAATTAATTTTTAAAATTTTGCCTTTTCATTCTCTGGTTCCCTAACCCCACTACCTTTATTAGTAATAACTGCTAAGCTTTGAGAATATCTAGATAAATGTTAACTTTACACCATTTCTGTTGAGTGCTGTGTTATTGGTAGTAGAGGTGAAGTTTTTCCATTTAATAAGAATTTACTGTAGGTCAATAATATGTCAATAATTGTTTTATCTTATTATTCATACTATAATTGTAGGTCTCTTCTCCATGGACAAGAGCAATTCTACATTGGACCTTAGGGCTTGTTGATATTCAGGTTTTTTAACGGTATAATTATTGCTAATTTTATTATTATAGCCAAAGTGTCAGAGCTGTTGCTATTAATTAATTTTCTTGAGATTCCAATATCTAGGTTTCCTAGGGATCATTCACAGTACTGTGGTTCATTCTCGGTGATCTGGGTACTGGGCCAAACATGTTGCACCCTCCCATCTTGAGTTAATGGTAATGGTTGTTTCCTAAGACAGAGGCAAAGGCTAGCAGTTAGCTCTGCCCAGAGGACATGACAAGAAGTAGACCTTAACTGAATTGGTCTCCATGCCAGAAACAGAACTTTCCACTGCAGGAAGCTCTCAGCCTGAACGTAAAACAGACAAATAAACAAAAATAGAAACATGAGGATAGAAGCCAACCAAATACTTCTGAAAGCTCCCAGTTCTCCCAAAGCTGACCCATGGAGCATCAGGAGGAAAGAAAATGACCCTCATATGTGAATTATTTGAAATGGTATCAGGGAACATAACAAAACAGTTCAATAAGGCAACTGGCAGGATCACAAACAATATACATAACAAGTTATAGGGCCAATTAAAACCACGAGTGAATCTAAGGAAGACACTAATAATAAAAAGAAGAGCTAAGCAAAGCAATGCAGACATGCATGACCAACATGGAAAACAAATCCATAAAAGGGCTTCAAATAAAAATTAAAAATTCTATTGAAGTTATGGGCAGCAGAAATGACCAGTGTAAGTACAGTCTCAGAAGTAGAAGATAGGACTGCTGTCAGAGATAAATTAATGAGAGACGTCTTTTTAAAAAAGAACATGAAAAATGGATCCAACAACTCATCAATGATGCAAAGATGACTAATCTAGGATTAATTGGTAATTAATGAATGAAATGTTTATGCCATTTGTGCTATTTTCCAGTTAAACATGGCTGACTGGAGGGTGTTGCGTTAGAGAAGCTTGGAAAAAAAGGATCTTCTATCAAAGGTGTTTGGAATGTGGGAGGTGCATGCACATGAAAAAAGAAATTATAAGGATTAACGGGAAAAATGGGCAACTGATAAAGGGAAGCAGTGTGGCTGGGGCAGGTCCCCCAACCTCCACTTCCTGCTCCTCTAGGGAGCAGCCATTATGACAAAGAGGCAGAAAATCTGAGGGTCGAAACCAGCTCTGCAGAGACCAGATTCCTGGGAACATCTACCCAATCCATGACCCCGTGGGAAATAATATTTCTGTATTCTCTACTGAAGTGCATACTGTGGGCAGCTCAGCCCCTGCCTCACCAGACTTGGCGACCTGAGCCAGTATGCAGGGGTGGGCATCCTAGTGGAGTCCACAGCGCTCACGAGCCTACCTGCTCAGATGGCCAGACAATTGGCCACATGCACAGCCACCAGCGATCACCTGGGCAGCTGGTTTGCAATGGGTGCCTGCAGAGTAACGGATAGAAGCACGCAGACCAGCTGGTGCCAGCTCTGTACCTCTGAGCACTGGCTGAGCTGTGGGCAGTGCATCACCAAGGAGCCTGTAGAGTAAGGAGCTGGGCAGCCCTGGGCCTGTCACAGCCATCTCCTTCAGATCCTCCAGCCAGTGCATGAATGCAATTGCGGTCTCCTGTGGAAACTGGCTGGAGAGTACTCATAGTGTAGCAACAACTCAGGGAACCTTTACCTCCAATGACTCTGCCTTCCAATGCCACCATTAGGCCCAGGGCGGGAAACAGAAAGAGTTCCTAAGCAAAGACCCGAGTCAGGCTCAGACTCTGCCTACACACTTGTAACCTGGAGAAACAAAGTCATGAGATGGGGTTAGCTTCAGGTTTGCAGTGGAAAGGTCAGAGGGATACTGTGATGTGAAAATCCAGGAGTTCTGGCAAAGCGGTCATGAATGAGTTGTATGTACATTGTCTTGTTGGAGTATTTCAACAATATCCCCATTGAATATCTCCTAGGCATTTTGTTTGGTTGTATTTCTTTTCTTTTTTATTCTCTTCTTTTTCTTTCCTCTTTCTTTCTTTCCTTTGTTCTCTCTTTCTTGCTTTCATTTTTGTTCATTTGTGCTGCATGATTATGTATTTAATTTCTGTGTGTTTATTAGGTTTTTGTTTTATTTCTTCTTCTATTTGCTGTGATTTAGTTGCGTCCTACGTTGTCTCCATGTCCTCATCTTCCTATGTACTTTCTTCACCTCAAGCCTCCACGCAACATTATTACCTCATTTCTCATCTTGCCCCCTATATAAACTCCACCCACCAAGATTTTAATTTGCCATATTCTGCTGTCATGCAGTCACTTCTACCTTCTCCAGTATTAACCCTTGAACCTCCCGATCTTGTTCCTTTGGCTCTTCCATGTCTTACCTAGCCCCACCCTCCCATATACTTTCTCCACCTTACAGGTACACAAACCTATCAGTAGGTTCCAATAGCCTCATAGCTCTCCACAATCATAAGGTATACCTCCTTCCTCTTATATCTCATATCTCTCACCCTGTTCCAACAAATACCTTCATAAAACACTCAACACAAACTATGTGACTCAACTAAAAGTACTCGAATATAATCTGACCCCACAGCAAATATTATTCTCACCTATCTCTAGTGCCCCTACCAATCTCCCCACTTACTGACTTACATGCCACTTCAAACACCTTCAGGCTTTTCCCTCAACTTCTCCTATCTCACTGCAGAAAACCTACTGACAACAAATGAACATAGTTTGCTTAGAGGACTGGCAAAGGGTGAAAGTCTAAAAAGGCCTGTCATACATAAGTGATGTCTGATTGGATCTCTCGATGCCGTTATAGCCAGAAGTATTTTTTCCTGCAAAATACAGTGGTGCCTTGGTTCATGAACTTAATTCTTTCCATGAGTCACGAAACGAGTTGGAGAAGTTAATCAAATTAAATAGTTTCACTGTTGATCTTATGGAAAATTTGATTCAGTTCTCATCCAAGTTGATTTGCAACCAGAATCATGGAAAGAATTAAGTTCATGAATTAAGGTGTCACTGTATAGGAACAAAATCCAAATCACTTAAGCTAAATAACTGAAGGGCAAATATTTTCAACATATAAAGCTGAAAATATATCACAGCTAGTAGGTATCTTATTAAAAATCCTCATTTGAACCATAAACTCTGCCCATCCTACTGGATGTTAAACCCCAGTACAAAACGGGGAGAAAGTAGGGGAGGGAGGATAAAGAAAAACAGAAATAAAAAATCAGATGAACATACATGGAGGATCATAGGAAAAAAAGGTAACAGAAGGCCCCTGAGGCCCCCCAACTCCCCTAAGTCAGACAAAAGGGGAAAAGAGAGAAGAAAGGAAATACAAGATAACAGAACTCCCAGAAGATTAAGAAGAAATGAAAAAAACTTGGCAAATTCAAACAGGAAACGACCCAAACGCTCCTGGTGTCATCATTCCCAGCAGAATTTGGGCAAAATAAGTAACAAATTGAAAAGGTTGATCAAAATAATTTAAAACACGGGTGACAAATTCATAAAAGATATACAAGCTACTAACTGGTGTCAGGAGAAATGCCTGAAATAACAAACCACATAGAATTCATAAGTTGAAAAAATTATCAATGCTAAGACAGAGGAAATTATGGGACAAAATGGTAAATTATGGTGAAATAATCAAGGAAGCCAGAAAAAGCAAACAGAATGAGAAAAGGCCATCCAAAAGCTACTAAATACACTGAGAAGACCCTATGGCTAATTAAAATGAGAGAAAAGCTAGAAGGTCAAATTGATAGGGATATTAATGTATTTACAGAAATTATAGCACAATTTCCCCAATATGAACAAGACAGTTCAACATACAAGTAAATGAGGGTTTAAAAACACCAAAAGTGATGATGGAAAACAAAGTTCACTGAAGCATATCTTTATTAAATTTCAAACTGTCCAACAAAATAAAAATGGAATTATAAAAGCCATCAGAGAAAAAACAAAACATCACACACCCAGAAAATCTTTCCTTCAAATATATGGAAAACAGGTCATTTCATAAAAAAGGGCAGCTCAAAAGATATATGAATACTAAAGTGCATTTTACTAGAAAACACTCAAGAATATCCTAGACAGAAATAAAGAAGATATAAAGCTAAGGACCCAGATGAAATGAAAACACCAAGCAAAGTCAATAAATAATTACAAAAATACCAGAAGACAAAGGAGTCCCCAGCAGACAAAAAGTACAACGATAGTAAATAACCAACCTAGTGCAGTCATATCTCTCAATGTCAGGGACCTCAGCTCTCCAGCTAAAAGGCTCAGATTGGCAGACTGCATGAAAACCCAGAACCTGGCAGTCTGTTGCATTCAAGAAGTTCATGAACAGTCCAACAGCAGACAATAAAATCCAAGCACTAATAAATGACTTACTAGCTAAAAAAAGCCCAGATCTGAACCATTGCATTGCTAAATTCTACTAAAACATCAGGGAAGTCCTAACACCAATATACTTTAAGCTCTGTAATAAAATTGCAGTGGAAGCCATGCTCCCAAAGTCATTAATAGAAGCAATTAATCTGATTCCAAAAACAGACAAAAAGGGAAACTACAGGAAAATTTTGCACCAGTGAAGATAGGTGCAAAAAATCTCGTCAAGTAGATACTAGCAAAGGGAATGCAAGGAATCATAAGAAAACCCCATCCATCATTACCAAATAGGCTTCATGACAGGGATGTAAGGATGGTACAACATACACAAATCAATAAATATAATACATCAAATAAAGAAGCAGGGACAAAAATCACATGATCATCACAATACATAGAGAAAAAGCCTTTGACAATATCCCACATCCTTTCATGACAAAACAATGGAAGCAAATAAGTACAGAATGACCTTATCTCAGTTTGATAAAAGTCATTTATAACAAACCTACTGCCAACATCAGATTAAATGCAAAATTAATAAAAAATAAAATCTTTCCCTCTAAAATCAGAAACAAGACAAGGATATCTTTCCTCACCTCTCCTATCCAACATAGTACTCAAAATGTTAGCAAGAGCAATGAGTCAAAGAAAAGAAATAACAGATATATATATAAAATAAAAACTCAAATTATCATTACTATAGATAATATGATCCTCTACATACAAGGTTCCAAACCATCCACAAAAAGATACTTAAAATTAATAACCAAATTATGTAATATAACAGGATACAAAATGAATACACAAAAGTAAATGGCATTCTGATACACTAATAATGAACTCATTGAGAAAGAAATTAGGCAAAAATACTACCCACAATAGCACCAAGAAAAATGAAATACTTAGGAATTAACCTAACAAAGAAATTGAAATACCTCAGCAATGAAAATTACAGTACCCTGAAAAAGGAAATTGAAGAGGACATATGAAAAGATATCCTATGTTCCTGGATAGGCAGAACCAATACAGTCAAAATGGCCATACTTAAAAACTTGGTAAACATATTTAACACAATTACAATCAAATTTCCAACATTATTCACAGAACTGGAGAGAACAACACTAATATACATATAGAATCAGAAGAGAGTCAGAATAGCAAAAAGCAATCCTGGATAAAAAGAGTGAAGTGGAAGGCAATACAATTCTGGACTTGAAGCTATATTACAAAGCTACAATGACAAAAGCAGCATGGTACTGGCACAAAAATAGGTAGGAAAATCAATAGAACAAAATAGAGAATGGAGAAATAAGATTTGGTACATTCAACTATGTGATCTTTGAAAAAGAGACCAAAAACAGATATTGGAGGAAAGATAGCCTTTCTAACAAATAGTGTTAGAAAACTAGCCATCCACAAGCAGAAACTCAAATCTAGACCCACATCTCTCACCACATATGAAACAAATCAAAGTGGATCAAAGAACTAAGAGTTAAAGCAGAAATAGGAGACAAAATAGATAAAACTCTTGATGTTGTAGATACAAACAGAATTTTCTAAACAGAATCAATAAAGAATCAATAAATGGGATCATAAAATATTAGAAATCTTTTGCACAGTAGAGCAAACAACCAAAAGTGTGAAAAGATGACCTTCAGAATGGGAAAGAAATTCTTCCAGCAATTCCTCAGACAGAGAACTTATATCTAGTGTATATGAAGAACTCAAAAATATTAAACTCCCAAAATAAAAGATAATAAAAATAGGCAAGTGAAATGAACAGACACTTCACAGAAAAAGAAGTATGACAGCCCATGAGTACATTCTTTAGCTTTCCTGGCTGTTAGACAAATGTGCATTAAAACACAGAGATTCCATCTTAACCTAGAAAGAATGGCCATCATCAAGAAATCAGATACATTGAATTTGATTCTCTTCTCATCCAACTCACTTTGGCACCAGAATCACAGAATGTAATAAGGGGCATCTTCGTTTGTGACCTTAATTTGTTTTATGATTTGGGGGAAGATGGCTTCATTTGTGTTTGTGTGAGGAAGATGGACATGTGTCTGCATCCCCATGCTGAGTTTTTGAATGAAAGCAAATTTTTGTCAAATGCTTTTGTTTGCAAACTGAATTGTTTACAAGCAGAAGCATTTATGAACCATGATATTACTGTATTAGCAAGTGCTGAGAGCCTGTGAGGAAAAAGGAAGCTTTTTATACTGTTGCTGGAATGTATACTGGTACAACCACTATGGAAATCAATAGGGACATAATTCAGAAAGCTAAAGCTAGAAATTCCATTTGACCCAGATATTCCTCTTCTGGGTATCTTCCTGAAAGAGTTAAAGACATCATATTACAGGGACACATGCATCCTCACGTTTAGAGTAGCACAAATCATAATAGATAAATCATGAAAGTGGCCCATATGTCCATCAATAGATGAAAGGATAAGGAACACATAGTATTTACACACAAAGGAGTACTAGTCAGCCATAAACATAAGCTTGAGTCATTTGTAAGAAAGTGGATGCAGGTTGAGATGATAATGCTGTTTTCTTTTGGGAGTGGTGCCAGGAATCAAACTCAGGACCTTGCGCTTGCTAGGCAGATGCTTGTACTGCTGAGGTATGGCACCAGCCTGAGGTGATAATGTTAAGCAAAATAAATCAGACACACAAGCTTAAATATCACATGTTTTCTCTTATATGAGAAACCCAAAGTAAAAATACAGAACAAAATAAAATGTGGGTAATAAGAATAGATCATTCTCAAAGAGGAAGAGGGTCAAGGGATAGAGGGAGAAGTGGGGGAAGTGATGAGAACAGGAATCAAGATATTTTATGTACATGTACCCACTTTACACAAGCAGTACATGTTATGTACCACACATGTACTAATACAAGAGAGACAAAAAGGAAATGTACCTACCACTAAATCTGAATCACTGAATATCTCCCCCAATATCAATGTTGTTTTCCTCTTTGTGTTCTCCCTCACTCTCTCCTTTTTGTGCATTCTCTCTCTTTCTTAGAGTGCACAATCCATAAAAATTCTATATGAAATAAGCCTGACCCTAGACTTTCTTGTTTGCCACCTACCCGGAATGCTTTGGGGAAAAGCAAACTCAACACGCTTAATTGAAAATATTTGCAAAGTAAATACAAGCAATATATTCATGAAGCCCCACTATAGATAATATAAATATAGCCTCTCCCTCTACTTTCAATTTTAAAGTAAATCTGTTTTTCATAGACGTCTACTGAGCAGTTGGCATTGATTTTCTTGTACAAAACTGAGGATAAATTTGTAGGGGAGCATGTATGTCCTTTCCTCTTTATTCTATCCAGGGTCATTAAGCTGGATCTGTACCACATGGATATGCAGAGCTTCTGCTCCAAACCTCCTCAGAGACCCCTTTCCGTCTAGGGGAGTGGCCTGGATCCTCCATGAATGAGGGAGATGGGCTCTGAACTCCAGCAGCACATTCCTGTCACCTCTCTCTTTTGCGCTTTTCTGCTCGTAACATGAAGTATAATCACCTTCCCAAGGTTAAGACTTACCTCTGCGGCTGCAGCAATGGCTCTGAGGGCTGAAAGCTGATTGCGTGAGAGATGGAATGCAGTTTTCCACCTTTGGAGTATGTGGCTGAATGGGTTAATATTATCTCTGTAAAGCCAGGTAACCAAATATCTCAATACTGTCCTAATACCTAGATGAGATGATGCCAAAGCAGATTGGAGATTCAATGTGTAATCCGCTGTGGTTTTCCTTGTGAGTTATATTTATAGACAAGGAAAATACCTGAAGCTATGTTGCCAATTTTAATTGATTTCCTTTTTCATTTCAAAGAGAATAAAACAGTTAATGCTTAAAATTTTTGACCAGTTTTGTATGCTTATATCTGGTAATCTGAACAAATAATTTGGAGACAACAATATGGAATATGTTGCCACTTTTAAAAGAACAAGCAGTGTTTTTGTTATTCTCCTTTAACATTTGAATTCACGAGAACAGGTAATAAAGTTACAGAAATGTAATTACTACCAAACTTTTGGCCAGTAAAATCAAGGTGTCTTATGAACTTCTTAGATTAACTTAAGGAATGGTTTCTTTGATAAGGTTTTCAAAACGATTTAATAAAGAATAAAAAATTATACATATTAAATTATACATATTAACAGGTACCATATGAATGTACATATATATTTGTGTGATGTTTAAATTAGGTGGCACATATCTATCTCCTTAAACACCTAGCAGTCCTTCAAAATGTATTCTTCCAACTATTTAAGATAATTGCATAATTGTTACTTATGAAATGCCCCAAATAGCCTAAATGGCCTTAAGTAAAAGAAGAAAACTGGAGGCATCTCACTGTCTGAATTCAAAATGTACTACACAGCTATAGTAATGAACACAGCATCATACTGTTGTGGAAACAGACACTGTGATCAGTGGACAGCAGATCTGAATGCTCGGAGATAACCTCACACATCTAGTCAATTTGTTTTTTACAAAGATGCTGAGAACATATATTGGAGAAAAAAAATAGTATTCTCAATAAATGATGCTGGTAAAACTGGGTATCTGCATTCAGAAGAATGAAATTAGGCCTTTCTTGCAGGTTATAACAATGAATTTAAGGTGAATTAAAAACTTAAATGTCACACCTGGAAACAAGAAAACAAGTAGAAGAAAATACAGGAGAAATGTCTCAGGACATCAGCAAGGGTTGGGAACATTTTGGACATTACCACAAATCACAGGAAACAAAAGCAAAAAAAAAAAAAAAAAAAAAAAAAAAAAAAAAAAAAAAAAAAAAAAAAAAAAAAAAAAAAAAAAAAAAAAAAAAAAAAAAAAAAAAAAAAAAAAAAAAAAAAAAGTGGAATAACATTAAACTAAAAGTTTTATCAAAACAAAAGAAATTATCAGAGTGAAGAGAAAAATCACAGAGTGGGAGAATATATTTGTAAACTATATATCTGACCAGGGATTACTATCTAAATTATCTATCTACCAGGGATGATTACTATCTCTCTCTCTCTCTCTCTCTCTCTAAAGAACTGAAAAATCAATAGCAAAGACACGATAACCTGACTTTTGAAAGTGGACATGAGATATAAACAGATAATTCTCAAATGACCAATATATGAAAAAATATTCAGTATCTCTACTTATCTGGGAAATGCAAATAGTTATAAACATGATAAGAGACTTCTTAAAATGATAAAGTAAGAGACTGCAGACTTGGCTCAGTTGTAGAGTACTAACCTAGTACACACAAGAATATGGGTTCACTCCCTAGCACCCCAAGAAGTACAAATGTCCAGTCAATACATGAAAAAGTTCACAACATCTCTGGCCATTAAAGAAATGCAAATTAAACAACAGTGAGAATCTGTCTTACTCCAGGAAGAATGGTCATCACCAAGAAATCAAATAACAAATACTGGTGAGCGTTCAGGCAAAAAGAATCCTTCTCCACTGTTGGTGAGAATGTAAACTAAAATCAGCACGGAGGTTCCTCAAAAAGTTAAAACTAGAAATTTGACCCAGTCATTATCCTACCAAGCAGCTTCCCCAAAGAAGTAAAGACATCATGTTGCAGTGACCCATGCATACACCTGTTTATAGCAGTACAAATCATAATAGCTAAATCTTAAAGGCAACCCATGTGCTGGTTAACAGATGAACGGGTAGAGAAAATGTGGTGCTCACATACAGAGGAGCACTACTGTGCCATAAAAATAAACGAGTCATTTGTCAGAAGATGGATGTACCATAATGTTAAGTGAAATACATCGGCAACACGAGCCTGAACATCATCAGGTTTCTCTGATATGTGAAACCTAAACTGTAAATAAGGAGCAAAATAAAAGAGAGATAAGAGGAAACAGGAAGGTAGTTCTTTTGAAAGGGCAGAGAAAGAGGGAGGGGGAGGGGGAGGGGAAGAGGATACATAAAAGCCAAGATGTGTTGGGCACAACTCCCCATGAGGAATGCGATCATCCTGCGCTATAAACATGTCCTAATAAAATAAAGATTGTGTAAAAGTATAAATTTAAGATCAAGTTTAAGTGAATAAATCAGTTATACTTATCTCCAAACAAATCAAGACCTTGGAGTTTCTTGGTCAACATTCAACAACAGAGAGATACAGAACTTACGTTTATAACATACAGAATAAATATGAATTCACCTAAAATTCAAAGGAATGTGTACAGAAATTCTCACTGTCGGTTGGAAAAGCTATAATAGCAATTCACCATCACTTCTGAAGCATCTGTGTTAATAATATGCAATTTTTTTCATAGGTTCATTAAGAACTAAGCTGTGTTGAATCTCACATTTCAGTGATATTTTTGTATCTGTAGCAGGATTTCAAAATGCGGACCTTTAAAATTTCTGTTTTTACAGGGGATGCATTGATTTTATTTGTAATTTTAAAGTGCATTTTTGCAATTTGCGTTCAAATGCCCCAAATCTTTGGCAACTCAGAGAAATTTCTGTTAATACATTCCTTATAATAAGGACCAAGACCTCTTACATTAGAAAATTCTCTGGTTGTTATAGCAGAAGTATTGTGAGTATTTCAGTCTTTGGTGACATTTTAAAGGTATAAATCTATCTCTGCTATTTTTATCTTTCTTGTTCTTCCCCATGATCCCCTTAGTAAAAGACAAGCCCCTGATTTATGGTGCTGTGTTCTAGTGCTTTTTGTTTGTGTCCCCTTGGGTGCTGTGGGGATGAGGAAAGCTCATAGGACAGACATAAAATATTGCTAGGAAGTGCCATTCTGGATGCCATAACTTACATAGCAACTTCTTGCAATTATAAATTTATACTTATAAAATCAAAACTAGATGTGCATATACCATCTCTATGCCTCTAAATTGAACAATGAGGTTTCTCTTCTCTCAAGCAGGCTGGGTCACAAAGGCATAGTGTTGAAGTTGGTCCATTCAGAGGGCTCAGTGCTGTTTAGACTGGCCATCTGTAGGTGCAGTTTTCCTTACTGAGGGACAGCGCGGTTGTAACAAGAGATTCAGGGCTTCCGTGTATGGCTTGATTGACTCATGTATGTACCTTATTCCTACAGTGCAAATCAGAATTTATTATCTTTCTGTCCAAGAAGAAAGTTCTCTCATGCCATTTTCTAGTCACCCTTGCCCCACCACTTTCATGATGACTACTATGTACTATCTATCATGAATGATTTTTTGCTTTGCTTCTAAACTTCACTTAGAAGGCATCTTTGGCCCCTTTGGGGTCTAGCTTCTTTTGCTCAGTGAACTAGCTTTGTTAGACACACACACATATTGCTTCAGGAATCATTAATTTATTCATGATTATTGCTGAATTGCAGCCAATTACATGAACATCCTACAGTTCGTTTATCCATTCTTCCATCAGTGCCATTTGGACTATTTGCAGTTTTCCATGATTTTCAAGGAAGTTTGTAAATACTCTTAGGAAAATCTTTCTGCAAATACGTCTTAGTGTTCTTGGGGCGCTATCTCAAGAATAAAATGATTGAGTCATAAGATACTCATGTTTATTTGTAGAAGACACTGTTGGAATTTTTAAATTGAAGTTTTTGTACCATTTTACATTTTAATTAATAATGTATGAAAGTTCTAGTTGTTTGCTCCTTACCTTTCCTAGTATGCTACCACTGCTAATCATTTCAATTTTAGTCATTATGATAATATGTAGTTGTATCTCATTGTGGTTTTAATTAGTATTTTCCTGATAACTAGTAAAGTTAAATATATTTTCATTTCCTAATTGGCCATTTGTGTGGGGCATTTTTTCTGCTTTTGTTAAGTGTCTGTTCAAATAATTTTCCCATTTTTAATAATAAAGGTTTTTATATTCTGGATTTGTAGTTGTGTTTATTTATTTTGTACACAGCTTTTTTTGTGAGATGAATATATGAAAAATGTTTTCTTTATGCCCCTTAGTTTGTCTTTTCTTAATTGTGTGTTTCTTTTAAATTGTGTCTTTTGATGAGTATATATTGATAATAAAAATGAATATAATTAATTAATTAAATTCATTGCATTAATTAATTAATGTAATTAAATTAATGTAATTTAATATCTGGCATGCTTTTCTGTTGCTGAAAATTATTTCAAAACATCAATGAAAAATTCTTTGAAGATGTGTGCTGTGAGTTTCTATCCTGAGAGACTTAAGGATGGGCACGGAAGAGGGGTGGAACACAGCATGTGTGGAATCTTGTGGGCATGTGAGTGACTCCAGACTAAGGACCTACAGTCCTCATGTTACCAGCAGGGAATGACATGCAGTGGCACATGTGGATCATTCTCCAGAGGCTGAGACACAGTGGGGTCAGATGTGGGCTTTTAAAGCAGTGCCAGGGTGTGTACTGAGTGCCTAATAATACTGAGTATTTGTTCACTGCAAAGTGTCTCAGAATAGCAAATGCAGATAAACTCTTATAAAGCTTATGCAGCTTCACCTCTGGAGTCCTTGGCTCCTTCCCTGAAGGAGCACTGGCCGCATAATTGCATGAACACATGCTTCTTTCATTAATGTGGAGAAATAAGATATTTAAACAACAATAAGTTGAAAATATAGTCATTTCCACTATGATTCTCATCTCACATTTACCTTCCTTTCTCAAATGGTTTTGGACTATCCTTTGATGGAGATCACTACGAAGCAGCCCTTAGCAAGACTTAAATTAACCAACTGACTTTCCGTGTTTACTTTAGAGTTTGCCCAAGGCCTAGGCTCCTTGTTTGGAGATGGGCAGTGGACTCAAAGCAAGTGAACATCTGTGAGTCACTGATCCCTACTAAAGCCTATAATGTTGGATGAAGCCAAAAGCTTCAAATAAGACAAGATCTCAGCCAAGAACCCCTGGATCTGATCTCAACTAGATAAAGACTACAGCCTCAGGCATCTCACTCCCTGGTGAATTAATTTAATACCTTACTGGGAGAAGTCCTGGAGTGGTTCTGCCTTTCTCAGGTACTCCTCTCCCTTCTTCTGTTAACTAAATAAATACATGCCACTCAGAGAAGGTCTTGGTTTTAACCTTGAGAGAATCTTGAATTCTGTGAGGGGGCTTTGATCCTTCTGGAACCCTGAAATCATTTCATTTGCCTCTTTTTATTTAGTCTTTGCCATACACTCATTTGGGAGATTGTGGACCTGATCAGCCTGCAACACAAAGGGATATTACTAACCTGATAGTCCATGAATGTTTTGTGGGCTACATAGACTGGGAATGTTGAAATAGAGATATGCCTATTTTCTGTTGTATGTGATGCATCTATGAAACACCATGGTTAGTTGTTGGCTTTCTTGTTATCCTGCTGTAGCAATGACCTCTAGGCCTGCTCCTGTCCTGTCCTGTATCACCTTTTCTGGTGCTCTGACATGGTAATGCAAGGCCAGAGACTAGGTGGTAGTAATACCATTGTAATTTATGATACCAGACCCTAAAAGCACAAATAGTATATGAGGAATAAGATCTGTTACGTACAGACGAGAAGCTAGCCTGTGAGATAGTGTTCTAATATTTATACATGTAACAGAGTCAGTAATGGAGTGAGGCATAATTGATAATCAAAATACAAGTTCATACTTATAAGAAAAAAGCTTAGTAATGGACACAATATACTGAATTCAGTGTATATTAGTGTCTTTGGTAATGTGCACAGTATACAAGAATAACAAACTTTACTTTGTATTGGAATTATATGAAATACAATCAAAATTTTTCATTTATAAAGTAGAGGGCTACATTAATCCATCAAAAGCAAAATATGTTTGCTTGTACACAGCTACAGATTTTATGTATCCTCAAAATATGAGACCTGGACTAAAAATAGTTGACATTTCCAATCTAACGATAACAATAGAAGCTTTAACATTTGAGGTTGATTTCATTGTAGTTCAGGCAAAAGGGCACAGAACATTGCTATTAACATGGGAAAAATGTGAAAATCACAAGAATATCTCAGTTACAAAACTATATGTATTCAACAGTGAATTAAGACATGTCACATGAGCATTATTTGATTGTGCAATTATATGGCTCAATACTGTGCAGTGACTATTTGGATGTATTTGTTTTTGTGTGTGCCTTATGCTCAGATGTTAAAGAATTTTTAAAGAGTAATTAAATTAATAAAGTTCTTGAACTTCTTAGCAATCCAATTAATGAGGAGAAGTTGATCATATAAATGCACTAGAGAAAAGTTAGATTTCTTGCTAATTTCAAACATATTAGTAACATAAATGAGGAGAACAAATCCATAATACATTATAACAATGAGGACATCACTGAACTGGTTAATGAGTATTATTTTTAAAGAATATTTAATTTAAAATGTTTGTAAGAGTATTTTAAATGCCCTATAGTCTTGTAGGTCCTACAAGAAAGAAACTTGCTAACAATCCTAAAATGAACATGATATAATAAATAATTAGTTTTAAATCTGAAATCATCTTTTCCAAACTATCAATAACAACAGAAGCTTTAAAATTTGGGGCTGATTTTATTCTGATTTATTGATTTTATTCTGTTTCTTTCTACATATTCACATTTGTATCACATTTGATTGTTGAAATTGGTTTTCTTTATCTTAAGGAGAAATCCTTAAATCTTTTCCCATCAGATTCAACTGACATCTTTGGAAAGCTCACGCGTGCGCACACACACACACAGAGGAAGAGCATCAGTCATGTGGGCTGAACGCTGGGAAGTGTCCTATAAAGTTGATCATGGGATAATCAGTCCTAGATCAAACCCAAAGCTCTCAGCAAGTACTTCCTCCCATGGGCTTGTGCCTGTGGATCTTAATAATTTTTAAGGTTTCTACTTTGACTTCCATGTGACTTTAGTTTTTGCATGTAAACTCCTTCACTGCTCTTATAGATACCAGGCATGATAAGATTCATTTAAAAATAATCTGAAACTAACCAAAAACTAAGTGAACATCCAACAGATGAATGGTGACCTGGCTGAGACTAAAATAATTACATACCATCAAATGCTTCCTATAAGTCAAAGGTAGAGGGTGTAGTTTCTGAAACTAGACCACTACCATTTTTAAGTACACAGTATCAATGATTAAAATTGTCGCTTTCAGTGCAGGAAACTTTACCCACAACATGTAAAAATGTAACATCTGCATAAACAAAATACACTCAATAAACAGTCATAGATAACTACTGCAGTGTTTTAGGGTACCCAGCCCTCTATGCATCGCTATCATTGCCCATGTTGCATTTACTCCGGAAATCAATGCATACCATAGGCTATCTGGAGGGGTTTAAAGGAAGATACTGTGGAAATCCAGGATCAGGGCAGCAGATGGAACAGAGGAATCATTAGTGCAAGGACGTAATGTAAACCTAACATGTGAATACAGACCAGCCCTTCCTCATATCCCTGCCCCTTCTCCAAAATAAAGATTCTCAGATTCTATGAGAAGATACTCTTTCCCAGAAGTTAACAGACTTTTACTACAAATATGGTGGAGCATTAGACATTGGTCTTTCATTCCTTTAGAACTCCATGCAAACCAAGTCAGAAAGCACCTGCTCCGAACTGCAGGGATTGAGGTCCCCATGCAGGTGCCAGATGATCACAGGAGGACAAAGAACAGCGAAAAGGAGTTGTCATCTTCAAGGCTGGAATCTGAGAGCACTCAGAATTGAGCGTCACACAATAAAGGATACAGAGACAGGATGCAGCTGAAAAAGGAAAAGAACCAGGCGCAAAGCTGACTGTGCTCTTCTGTTTATCAAAGATTTTTTTTTTTTTTTTTAGAGACAGTGCCTTGCTATGTAGTTTAGCCTTAAACTCACTTATGTAGCCCAGACTATCAGACTCGCCTTGAACTTCCAGCAATCCTCCTGCCTCAGGCTTCTGTGTGCTTGGATTACTGATGTGTGCTACCACCTCACCTGGCTAAAGGCCACTTCTTTTAATATGCTTCTTAGAGTCTTTTTCAGTTGCTCTCTCTCCTCATGTAGGTCTCCTTTGAAATAGCACCTGCTCAGGGTCTTCCCTGCTCTCCTGAATTATAGCAGCTGCATTCTGCTCTTATAGTTAACTGAGAAATCTCTAAAAGTCTCTTTTTATGTGTTTGCTGCTTGAGCTCCCACACACGGAAGTGCAAACTGCATGAGGACCAACACTGTCCTGTCAGTAGCACAACATGAACTTCTAGAGCGATGCCTGAGGCTGAGAAGATCAGTTCCAAGTGCTGTCAGCTTCTTTGTTTCAGACACACAGGTCTGCCTAAGTGAAGACCGGAAATACGTGCTCAGTACTGCAGTTCAAAGAAATTACTTACAGCAGATGTAGGTCAAAGAGTGCTAGGTAGATATGCAGTCTACATTTTATATAAGAAAAATTCTGTATATCTTCAACATAAATGCATATTCAGTTAGGGGCTTAGCTTTCAGTCAGGGAGCATATTTCAAGAACTGGTAAAGTTGTAAGAGCACATTCCAGATGTCAATAGTGTGTTCAAGAATTTCATGACATGCCTAGGACTTCTCCCCACCTTAGCTGTCTTTAAGCTTGGAGTAAGAGCAGATACAGAA
The DNA here is from genome assembly GCA_004027595.1 of Dinomys branickii. Lineage (NCBI taxonomy): Eukaryota > Metazoa > Chordata > Mammalia > Rodentia > Dinomyidae > Dinomys > Dinomys branickii. The sequence goes on from PVLD010003441.1 coordinate 122,653, forward strand.
AATGTTGCAGCACATCTTCCATTTCTTCTGATTATACTCAGGCTTTCTACTAATCTGAAAAGATGGCAAAATCAGACAGGAAAAAGAGGTTAAAATAAATTCAAGCATAAAAAATTACCCATGAGGCTGAAGACTTGGTCTCATCCTTTTTGGGCAAAGAAATGTGCGTAACATCCTCCCCTGCAGGAAACTCATTATTATCGAGCATGTCGACGAATAAAAGCGAATCTGCCATTTCCCATGAAACACAAAATGCTTTGGAGTCTATAAAATAACACCAGTTGAGAAAGCTGGACGGGAAGAGAGAAAAGCAAACCAAACAATTACAAAGACCGTGCAGTGATTCTCAGCTACTGGAATAATGTTTTTCTTCTTTCTACCTCAAGGAAAAGAAAGAAATCAGAAAAGATTACCATGGAGCTACCGGAAGTGAGAGATATGAGAGTAGGCACTGAGAGCATTCTGGTAGTCGTAGCTCTAATGTAAACTGTGTATCTGTGGGATAGTTAGCAAGCTTTGTGAGTGTGCTGGCTTCACCTTCTCTGCAGCGTTGCTTTCCATCTTGGACTTTTATTCAGAACAAAGGCCTGTAAATTACATTCAAACTCTTTTAAACTGCATGTCCTACAGTTAGGCAGGGATTTGCTATTGACTTTATTTCCAGCGTAGAACTTGAATATGTCTGCTTTTTCATCTTCACTGTTATCGTCTTTGTGACCATGATTGCTTCTCTCCTGGGATCAGAGTGTTTTGAGTAGCTTGCCTGCCTCAATTTTTCTTTTTGTGTAGTTTATTATCTACTTACTACCTAGTGTGCTACTTTAAATAACACGTCAGAATCTTTAATGAAGTTAGATTGCCATGGGAATAAAATTCAGATTCTTTACTCTGATCAGACATTGTAAGCCATGGCTTCTGCCTGCCTTCCTGCATTTGGCTCAAACCATAGTTTCTTGGGGAGAGTTGTCTAAACGCACTGACCATTTCTCTAACTCCCTAGGCACCATGCTTGCTCCCATCTCAAACCCTTTGTTGTATCCAACACAAACACTCATCTGCCAGTCTTTGTCTTTTTATTATATCAGTCTCACCCGCATTTCCTCAGACAGATCTTCCCAGTTCACATACTCTTTGTCCACCTCACTTCTAGGACCATCTAAACTGTAATCTCTTTTGATGTTCTTTGCAGCCTTTACCAATACCAGAAAAGTTTAATCATCTGTTTGTACATAGGTTCATTTTATTATTCTCTACTGAATTGGAAACTCCTTCAGAGCAGAGAGTTTGTTTTTCATTATTCTCATCTTCAGTCTCCAGAAAAAAAAATGCTTGGTGCATAGTGAGTGTTCAGTAAAAATGTCCTTGGCTGAATGGATAAAGAATAAATCAGTGAAGAAGACTGAGCACAAAGACTGACTTAGGTACAGGTGAAGCTAGGTTTTCAGCATCGTTAATCATACTCAGAGATTTTTCTATTATCTATCAAAGTGTAACATTAATCATTGCAGTCAAGATCCCTTTGTCTGATGATTAATTTTGCTCTCATCATTGGAGACACATCTTTTAAATTGTTCCTCAACAGTGAAGTTCAGACTTCCTTTGTCTGTTTCAGGGGTGAAACAGTAAATTTCTGCTTGCAGTAAGTGTGGACTATGTCACATTTAGCTTTATTTAGAGGGATTACTCATCTCTCACATCGTGTCCCCTCTACAGAATCCACTCCAATTCTTCCCTTTGATGTGTTTCAGTGACTCACAGCTCCCGACTGCCCTCAATTTGTTTTAAGGGAGTGACAATTACAGGAAGGAGATAGTTTGTTAGCAATGCTGGGCCACCTCAATACTTTAACCTACTTTTACCTGAAGACTGAGTGTCCTTCATTACACAATGAAAAGAATAAGAATTAGACAAAGATTGCAGAGCAAGGGCAAAGTGACCTAGCATAGAGACACTGACAAGTTCTAGATTTAACAACTTTTCAGACAGGAGCACAGAGTGAGTTTTAACACCCAGGAAGGGAGAAAGGTCTTTGGATTTCAATCGTTTTAACTTACTCCAATGCAGAACATGTACCAATCTTCCCACAGCTGGCACACTGTTGCGCTTGGATACAACTCGCATGTCTATATTGACAAAGACAGATCATTTCTGAATTGAGCCTATGCTGACTTAGAAGAAGTTACATTTCATTTTGACTGATGTTCTCATTGGTCAAATAGTAACCAATGCTAGAGAACCTCATGGGAAAAAGAACACTTTCTAATGTGAGTGGTGGTGTAAACTGATCCAAGCACTATGGAAATCAGTAGGGCAAGTCCTCAACAAGCTAAAAGCAGCAAAACTAAAATTAAAGTAGTGGTATTGGCCCAGCTTTTCACCTTCTAGATATCTTCCCTTAAGACTTAAAGTTATGGTATATAAATGACCAAAATGTCTAATAAGTATTGTGAAGTAAGAAGAAAATGTTCGGGCTGGGGATATAGCTCAGTGGAATAAGCGCCTGCCTAGCAAGCGCAGGGTCCTGAGTTTGATCCCCAGTACTGCAAAAAAAAAAAAAAAAAAAAGAAGAAGAAAATGTTCAAATGTTCAGGGGAATAAGGGGAGGGAAAAGGAAAAAGGAAGAAGGGAGAAGTTAAAAAAGTGAAAAAAGAACGAAAGAATGGAAACAAAGCCTTTAAATGGGGAGGGCAGGAGGAGGTGGAGGGAGGGCGAGGGTAATGAGGGAAAAAAAGAAACAAGTTACATCATGTACAAGTACCAATTCTATGATGAAGGTGATCACTATAAATATCTAGAGTGTACCAATAATATCTGATTGGAGAAGAGAAACAAGAAGTGATCAGAACATCTTACTCAAAGAAATGCCAAATTTTAGCATGTCATGGGCAGGAATTCACTTTAAAATTAAGTCATAAGCTATCATCTCTTCCTCACTTTCTTAGACACTGAAAATGAATGACAATTTATGCCTATGACCAAATTATTGCAGAAACGGTATTTTTCTATAGATTGCTGCATTCTGTTAGAACAAATGCCATCATAGGGAAGTTTTAATAAGCTTCCTGTCATAAGTGCCTTTTATCTCATAACAGCTAAAGCCAGAGCTTTTCCATGAAACTGTTCAGGCTTCTTGGGTAAATAGCGCCCACCTTGCCATAGTCGCTCCAAGTAGGCGTCACGTCACAGATACGAGGAAGTGGAGGCGCGAGGAGCAGATTAACGACACACTGTGAAGAGCGTTTCAAGATCCCATCCCCCGAGGACAGATGCATGCAGACATGGAGCCCCTTAATATTTCAAGTGCTTGTCATAACTATTTAAATGTACTACAATATTTTAAAGCAAAAGCTTTAAGGTAGGTAAGTTGGAAGTATCATTTCAGTATTTGCAGGATGTGCAGGATAGCTGGCTCATACACGATATGTATTTTTTCAATTTTCCTTATTAATATATTGGCATAATTTTCTAAAACTTATGGTCCCCCCACAACTAATGGTAGATGAGACAAAAATATTTTCCACCTCCATTAACATTAGGAAGGCTTTGGTGAACCAAGAGAGTCAGATGTTAGCTGTACTCAAATGTTAGCTATGCTCCCCCAAAACGTCATGAAGAAACTTATATTTAGAAGTGTACGACTTGCTACTGTAACTGATGTCCTAGTTGTGGCTATTGCTAATTTTCTGATAATGTCTGGGGAGAAAGTTTACCTCTCAGCATCTGCAATAAACTGCAAAGCTCTTGCAGTGACAACACTTCATGTGATTCTCAAATCCTGGTTTCTCCTTTGGTGGCTTTCCTATGTAAAATTTGAAAATATAAGCTTATGAATTCAGGGACACGGTTGAAATAAGCATGGCTGGGAAGAGCCACAGATACACAAACCCAAAGACAATTAAAGCCTTTCCCATTCCACCCAGGGCCGTGTGAGTTGGCAGACACTGCAGAAATTTATTAGAAGCAACACAGGTATTTTACAAGTCAAATTTTTTGTCTGCATTCTAAACCCAGATTGTGTTGCTAGTAATCTTTGGAAACTAGTCAGCTAGGATGATTTAATTAATCAGCAGTCTAGATAGTCAGTATTTCTGTCTAGCTCTAGAACTGACATCAGACTGCAAGTATTAGTTTAATGCATCTAATAATGGCTTTAATTTGTTAGTGCATTGATCTACATCTGTTCGAGGGTCCTTTGTGCATGCCTCAGTGAAAATTTGCTGGATTTTTTCAAGGTGACTGAGGAGAAAAGAGATATTTAAATTACTGCTATCTAGTACATCATTCTTGGGTGTGAGCAAGATATTGCTGGGCTGCTCGTAAGTGAATTAGGCCTTTCCATATACCTTAATTAGTGATCAAACTAAATACTTCTGTGATTTAGTTGGGTGAAAGCTGAGGCTTGTACGGGAGCCTTGACAAATTTCTGTGAGGGCTTATGTTTATAGTACAGTCACTGGAGTATGGGTGCCAGCTATGTTTATATATAGCATGGTGAACAAGGACTACTGCCCTAGGCTATGCCTAGCCTAATTATATTTGCAAATTTACTTGGCTTCCTCTTCTTCCCTTTTTTCACTCCAGTAGAAAAATAAATAAATAAAAGCACACACACCATCATGACTTCATTAGGCAATGAAGTTGTCAAATTGCATCTTGTAATACGTGAACACATAAAAAAATAATGTTTGCCGTATGAGTTCCTACAAACGAGGACACGAACTTCCATAGGAATTTCTGAAATTTCTACAGAAGGAAGTTCCTGGAATATACATGGAATCTTTTGAAACTATTAGAAAGATAAAAAAACTAGTTCCCACAAACAGGCCTGGTCTTTTCAATCCAGAATAAATAGATACTCTCTTATTGATAATAACAACCCTGAGTTCCATTTACAAATAAGGCTTTTGAATAATTTCACAAAGTACTTGCAAATGCTGAGTAATGTACAGTAGCTATAAAACTGAAATAATTTTATTGTTCAAGCATGGTTCAATATGTTACTGGGGTCCCTGAGATTTACATTTCTAAAATAAATAATAGATACTGAACTATGCCTTCAAAATATTTACCTTTGTCACCTTGAAAGTTCAAAATGCTGGTAAGGGTTTCCAAGACACGTGAAGAATCAACCACGTTATTTTGTTGTTAGTGTTGCAGTATGTCATCAAGATCTCCTTTCAGGAATAAAGGGACTCTCAACTGTAAGCCTTTTCAGTGAATACCTCTGTTGAAAGGAGCTGTTACCAATAATTAAATAACAGGGATATAAATGCCCAGTCTTTCCCTTGTGCCACTCAGAACAACCCTGAATAGTGAGGTTTAGAGTCATTACAAAGTCTGTTACTTAAAGTTGTTACCTTTAAAACTGCAGGAAAGAATAACATAACCTTGGCTTCTACCCTATTCAAAGCACCTAAATGAGGTATACATACTAAAGAAGTTATAACCCAATAAGAACTGTAGTTATTTCTTGATGATGTTATTATAAGTGAATGTTCATTTTATTTATAATTTCATATGCAATCAGAATAAAAGAAAGTCTTAATGTCGCAAGACTTGTTTCAAGGACAATATATAACGTAAGAAGATTTGTAGGCCAATGGTGAAGCACAGGAAACATCAGTATTCACAGATGAATTTAAAAAGAATGACTCAGGAATGAGGCATTAATGATAGTGGGGAGATAATATAATTTCATGGGCTTCAAAAGTGACCAGGGTTTCAAGGGAAGTATTTCCATGGGTAGGAATAGTTCCAATGAAATAGGAACAGAAGAAAAATCGCTGGGGCTGCGGCACATCAGCCCAAACTGAATACAGCAGGGGCTTTTGTTTTAGATTCCACTCCCCCCTACAAAGCACATTCAGACAGTTCTGTTATGAGATGTCTATTTAGAGGGGTGAGGCAGAGTGAAAAAGGAAGCTATTGAAAATGACGTTTTAAGCAAATTATTGCTGTGGACCACTGGAGATGACTTGGGAACTCTTGAGAGATGGTGTGAAAGACATATTGGGATCCGAGTCAGGCATTGTTGGAGGGCTACTATAAAAATGTTCATTCTGATTTGCAGTCTGCTGTGTGTGTACATGTTTGTACGCATGTGTGTGTGTCTGTGTGTGTGCTTTGGGAGTGAGGTACTGAATCAGCTCTGGTGGCCAAGGAAAGCCAAATGATAGAAACTGTGCCCACCGTGTAGTTATGAATGCAGCCCGAAGTGCTTCTGCTTTACTCTGCAAACCATAGGATCCATTTCTGGTTAAACATTTCACAAAAATACCAGCATGTGTGTACTAATGTTGTGCAATTATATTGATAGTATTAATTTTAACAGCCCCAAACTGGGGAAAACATCACAGCCATACATAAGCATTAGTATATTATTGTAATGATTGACCTTAATTATCAATTTAATTTGACTGGGAGATGCATAGGAAATTAGTGGAACATGCTTGTGGGTGTGCCTAAGAGAGTGTTTGCAGACATGATTGGCATGCGCACAGACACTCTCAGTGAGTGACACCTGCCTTGAATGTGGGCTGTACTGTCCCATAGGCTGGGGTCCCAGGGGAAAAGACACAGAAGGAGGAAGTCTGGTGGGCACACAAGCTGGATTCTATCCGAGTGAGGCATCTCTTGGTGCTGCCACTGTCTGTGGACACCTGACTTCAGCATCGTTCCTCCTTGGACATGGAGTCAGCAGTAAATAGAAGAAATGTAGGTTGAAAGGAAACAAAAACTATCATGATTCTAAAACTGTACCTTTAAAAAGTACATGTCCAGGAAGCAAGGTTACAATTCTTCCTTCTTCCAGGCTACTCACTCCTAAATTCTTGTTTTAAGAAATACAAATAAATGGGCTCAGCCTTTCTCCTGTAAAAAGGGATTTTTGTCTGTGAATAGGCCATCAAATTTTCACCTGTAAATTTACCTCATACTTTTTATAAATTCTCAAATTTTACTGATTTCCACATAAAAATATCCCCAGCTCTTGACCAAAATACTTCCCACTCTATGAGCACCCACACTCCTTTTTGAGTGTGTATTATTTTCTGCCTCACCTACTTGTCCCCAAAATTCTTTCTCTGTGATAGAAGCAAGTGATTTTCTATCCTATGGGTAAAATTCTTTTCCCATGACAAGAGTTAAGGAAACTGTAACTTAATCCTATGGGTAGGGTGGGTTTAGGAACTTCCTAGGATCCTGTCCAGTGACAATGCCTGATTTTCTTGGCCACTTTTCCTATGGTAGCTACTACTATCCTCACCTGCAGCACCACAAATGCACCCTTTCTGATTCTGACTTTATGAAAATGTGAATTAGATTAGGGCTGGGCAAACACAGGAAACCAAGTGGGTGGAAAGTGTTATAAAAACCCGTGGCCAGCAAGTTGAGGGAGATGCTTCCTAGAAAGAGAGGGGCTTGCACAGAGCCTGGGACACACAATGATGTCACTCTAACAGCTGAGCACAGTGGATCCACCAGAATAGTGCTATTTTCAATTCTTCAGTTGAATTTGGCATTGTTCAAAGCACCAATCAGAGGTGCTCTTCTTCAATCCTTCATCTACATCTGGCAAAAGCCAAGGGAGGTTTTTGAAAGGACAGTTTATACCTGGTGTGATGCCAAGTGAGTTTTTGATAGGACAAATGTTCTGATTCCTTATTTGCATGAAAGGTCAGTCAATTGAGGAATTTTGGACACAATGGACCCTTCTCCCTTGTCCTCAGAGCCATTGTGAACCTTTATTAGCAGTCTACTCTGGCCGGTGAAGTGTACCTTTTCCAGCGTTCTATAAATGTACAACCTCTGTCTTCTCAATATGTCTGGTCCAATTCTTTGTTCAGGACACCAAAGCCTGGAATGAGTTCCCATAGGACCCTCCATCCAAGACCTTTCATATGACAATAGTGAAACCGTGAAATAAAATATTCTTTGATATTTGTGAGTTTCGTCCATATTGCTGCATGAAACAGTAGTTCATTCCTATTGTTTTTATCTTATTACAAAGTAAAATATTATTATTCAGAGCTCTTTAAAAACAAAACCAATAATAAATGTATAATTGTAAATGAGGCTATACTAGGATGGCTATAGATCAGAGGCTGGTAGGTAGCCCCACAACTGAGCTCTGCACTTGCGAGAGCCAGAGTTCCAGCAGCTGCTCAGCCCAAGGCACTGGGAACGTCAGAACAAGAGGCACCAATTACACAGCCCAAGCTGGAGGCCTGAAAGTTCCATGGGGAGTCCCTGGCAGGAGTCTGTCACCAGATGGGGCCAGAAAATTCGCCAAAGAGGAGGTGGGAACCTCACCTCACTCATAGGACACACTAGTTAGAGCCATAAAGGGATTTGTTGGGCAGAAATTTCAAAATACACAGAGAAGTAGAATGCGGCAAAAGAAAGAAAGAGGGAGGGAGGGAAAGAAGGAGAAAGAGAGAGACAGAGAGAGAGAGGGACAAAGAGAGAAAGAGAGAAAAGTAGACAGGCTAGTTTGTAGCTGGGAATATTTATGTGCTTTTGGCAGTGGAAATCAGTGGAATTTGTGAATCTATAAGAAGCTTCCCCTTGTGTCTTCGGAAAAAGGAGGCCCACCCAGAGAAAGATCAAGGAAGAATGGCCCGACCACAGAGAGTGGCCCACTGTATTTCGAAGGAAAAGCTTATTTCATAGAGGGAAAGAGGTGGTCTCTGGACAGGTGTAAGAAGGCCATTTGCAAGTAGAAATGGAATTGTCAAATTCCACTGGTACATGAAAGGAAATGGCTCAAGCTTATGGTGTTCTGGGAAAAAGTAAAAGTAAAAAAAAAATTAAAAGGAAAACAATTGTAACTGAGGTTGTGTCCGGAAGCTACAGGTTTCATTTTTAAAATTATGATTTTCCTTGCTTCCTTTTTACCTATCTTTATTTCTTCTGGCTTATCTCACCATCATTTTGCAGTGTGTGGAAGGTTCTTTATTTAGGGTGGTGCTTATGAGTGTGTTCCTTTTACAAAAAGTCATTGATTTACACACTTACGATTCATGGTCTTGCTACGTGTAGGTTTTCCTCCAATGAAAATTATTTTAGCAAATATAAACACAGCCATTTAAGAAGAGATAACAAGACTTCATGTTCCTCTAGAAAGATAAATCCTGACATTGTCAGAAAGGGAATGCCGCATTCTGTAATCACATTTTCAAGCCCTTCTGTGGCAAGTTCAGGAGACTTGAGTGTCACCGCCTGTGATCAGATGAGCATACTCCGGAAGGGCTAGGACGTGCCAAATGCTAAATCTTCATTATCACATGTTCTGTTTCACAGGTTTCTCTCTTCAGCTCTATTTTTACATCTCTTTCAAACAGTTCCATAGTTCTCTGCAACTACGGCAGGTTTCTGTGAAATCCAGCTCATTACAAGACCAGAAGAAAATGTCCTTGTTTCTTCTGATTGGTTCAATTCTTCAGACTCCTTTGTGCAAATAAAACCCTCTTTCTACGATACTTTTCCTAAACATAGTAAATCTTCCTTGAGATACGTGTCTCTAGGCAGGAACAGCTGCACTCATAGTACCTAAGTGAAAGGGAATGGCCTTACTACAGATCCCTGAGAAGATAAGCCCTTCCTTATCCTTTTGAGAGCAACTCTAGACATCTGTGTGAAAATATAAATGGAGAAAGACTTAGGTATTTTTAGAATTGTAGTCAAAGCCAGTAGTAGCTGCTTTAGAAATGCAAATGAGAATTGCGTCGCCAGAAGGCAGATGTTGCGAGAAGGAAAGCATGATGTGTAGCCTGATCCCCTGCCAGAGGTGACAGCTGTGATTTCCTCTTTTCTGAAAGTGGGGTAGTGGAAAACCTTTTTAGGACTAGTAAAGTTATCCTCTGATCTCTGTCTCCCACTCCTTGAGTTTATAGAGATTTGGGATAGATATACGTAAAACTCTCATTCATCCTATAGTCAAGTATAGATTTCCACATTCTTTCCAGAACAGGCTACAACACGTAACAAAGGCAGGTATACAAGGGAACAAGGAAAAGGAGATACTGCCACAGGGAACAGACGTGGGAGTGGGCAGTGTGGGTGTATGATACCAGAACAAAGAACAAGGAAAATGGTGACCAACAGGAATCCTGGTCTTCAGCCAAGAAGAAAACGAAGTATTGAAATTACTTATTTCCTCCAGGGTAGAGAATGAAGAAACCTGTACAGAAAGGCCTTTGCTAGTTGATCTTGTGCGGCTCTACCTGAAGGACACAAACGTCTGTGCCCTGACTGGAGCCCATGGTGTGCTTCCTGCACATGCCGATGACTGATGCTGTTGAGCATGAAATTATCTGTTTGTTTTAAAATGCTGGAAGTTCAGGTACAAGAGACAAATTAATTCTGCTGAAGAGACGGGGAGAAAATAGGGAGAAGTTTAGTTGTGGGGTTGATTTTTAATGAAAATTTCTTGGATTTTTCTACCTGTTACCATCGGCTTTGACACATTTAAATACACAGCATCCTTTTTCCCATGCTGATTCAACCTCACTTAAACTTCTGTTTTAAAGGGAAAAGAAGGGAGTTTCACAATAAAGAAGATATCTACACATTTATTTAAAAAGTAAATTTCAAAGTAATTTGGGACAAGGAGCCCAATAAAAGTTTCTTCCTTAGGCAGTGCTAGTGCCAATTCCAGTGATGCTGTTAAGAAACTGACCAGAGGGCCTGAATCGCCCTCTAAACTTAGGATCCTCTCAGACCCACTAAGATTAGACAAATGTCTTCCTGACTGTAAATGCCTGACTCTTCTAATCTTTGAACTTCCACTTTAGAAACTTTAAATTACAAATTCTGTCTCTGGCCTTTGATGTGTAAATCTAGACACAGTAGAATGCCATTCGAAAGGATGCCAGCCCTCCTCTGCAAGGCGGTCAGCGGAGTTAGCAATACCTTCTCCCAAAGCTGGGAGCAGATAGAGGCCTAACTTTGCTGGGCACCAGTCCGGAAACTCAAGGTGGCCTGGCTGCACCCACCACCTCGCCTGTGCCGGCTTCCTGAACTTTATCGCAGATGTATGTTTCAGTAGAGTTGAGTTCAGTCTCTCTCCGCAGCAGCAGTGTTTCATGAAGTCTTCCTTGCCTTTTGAATTGGTGTAGTGTGATTTTTCTTTTAGAAAATCTTTCTTTTTTAATGTGCTTTTGGCCATGTGTGGTGTGGTAGTAATCTCAGCACTCTGGAGGCTGAGGCAGGAGAATTGCTGAGAGCTTGAAGACAGCCTGGGCTACCTAGTGAGTTCAGGACTAGCCTGTACTAACATAGTGACATCCTGTCTCAAGAAGACATAAATAAATAAACACATAAAAAAGCCTTTTTAGAATATAGAGGTATATTTGAAAAAGACAAACCTATGACTTATGCAGATGCAGCTTACGCTGGATTTCGTTAAGAGAGAAAAATGGAGGTGATGAAATTTAGACCTTGTTTAACCAACAAATGTTATCTATCGTTCATTTTATTTTAACACCAACATCTACAGGGAACTTACTATGGGCCTTGTGTTGTAAAAAATAGCTGAATTAACTTCTGTAATGCTCCCAGCAGCACTGTGAAATAGGTACTCCTGTTAATTCTATTTTACAGAGGCTGAAAGTGAGTAGTAGAAGTTTAGGAATTTACCCAAGGTCTTAACCGCTTAAACGAGGAAGAGCCTGGGTTTGAATCTCAGCACTTCAAAGGGACCCCTTTTTTATATGGATTAGCATTATCCTAAATGTTGTTTGTGGTTTAATAAATCACACAACAAGGCAGGTACAACACCTAGGGTGGTTTTCTATTATACGATTTTTAGGAAGGCTACGATTTATAAAAGGAAGGTTTACATGCTGCCAAGCTGATTTTGATTTCTAAAGCATCTAGTGGGGATATTTAATGAAATTTTTCTTCTTGTTAGCATCATGTGCTGAAGAATCCCATGTCCAATATATATCCTATGATTTAAATTGAATTCTATAAACCTTTATGTACTGCCCACTACGAGACAGAGACCTCAAAATTGGATGTGGGTAATAAAAGTACTGTGGTTAAAGATATAGGCTCATAAACAAGTAATTATAATTATGATAGGATGAATGTTGTTATAAAGAAATGTACAATATCACAGTCTAGAGCTGATTGACTAGCCTAAGGCTAACTATAGGAGTCTGGGGACACTTGGAGGGGAAGTGATAATTGAATTGAACTTTCAAAAATAAATATAGAAAGCCACTGGAATTAGTAAATGTGGTCCAGGAGAAAAACAGAACCTTGAGAATCTGGACCTTCAAACAGCTTTAGATAGTTACCTTTTAAAAGCACAGGTCTACTGGGCTCACAAAACAAAGTATTTGATGATACTGAATTACAGTGACTTTTTACTTCATAGGACAATTATTTAAATGTGAACCACTATCAGTATATCAAAATTTGAAACCTAGTGTTGCTCTCCGTGGCCTGAGCATTAAAAGGTCGGCTGGATAAGCCGAGGCGAGAAGTGGGCGGATCCTGAGAGCTGCGTGCCCGAGGCGATCGTCGCTGCGCTTGGGCCGCAGCTCGGCTGAATCCGCATACAACCGAGAGAGCGATTGCGGCAGGACGGACCCTCCCAGCTCCTGAACCCGATCAGCTCAGAGGCAGCGGTAGCCAGGATCTGTTGGAGGCGGTGGAGCAGAGTAAACTCAGAGAACGCGATCCTCGGGCAGACTGTGCCAATCTGGACAGCAGTCCGGGATCCCGCTCAGAGCCCCGCCCCCGCAGCCGGCGCCGCGGGAGCTGCGGTGGGTGACTCCTGCGAGAAAGCCCAGGAGGCGGAAAAGCGCCAGGGAACGCCAGGATCTCCTGCCGGCACGGATCTCAGAACGGGAGAGCCGAGTGAACACCACAACAGGATTTCTGAGTCTGGAAGAAACTCGACCCAGGGAGATACATCTGAGCGGCATTCCTGTCTGCATGATCCCAGGGTGTGTTGATTGGGCGCCCTGAACTGTTTTTACTGAGTCGGGAAGAAGCTCCACACAGCGAAGGACATCGGAGCAGCTTTACTCATTGCAGGATGCCCGGGTCGGAAGAGCAGGCTGGGCGCCCCAACAAGATTTGTAAGGGGAGGAAGAGCTCCACCCATGGAGGAACACCTGAGTGGGCCCTGCCTGTAAGGTCCCTGGGGTGGTGAGCTGTTTATGCGCCCCAGCCAGGTCTCGGGGTAGGGAGTAGAAGCAGAAATCTCAGCAGACAGCTTAAGGGACATTCACCCAAAGAGAAGAAATCATTGGAGCAGCCTCTGCAGCAGACCTTTGCCTGCTGAACTGCCTGGGGAATTTACAGCTCCACATTTTGAATCTGATACCCAAAAATGGGAAAACAGAGGAACAAAACGCAGTCTCAAAACTCAACACCACCAAGAACAAGTTTTCAATGCGAGGATACAGGGGAACCAGGAAGCCACATACTTGCAAGTTATGAAACGATTGCATCCGAAATGAAACAACTCCAACAGGCCATAAAAGAGCTTAAAGCAGAAATAAGCCATGTACCTGCAATGATCTCTCAGACAAAAAACGAGCTGAAAACAGTGATGGAAGAAATGTTCCGTACACATAGAGAAGAAATAGACAAAAGGCTAGAAGAAAATAGGAAACAAATGGAAACGTTACAAGAGCAATTTAGGAATGAATTACCAAGAATGAAACAGGTCCAAAGAGAATGCCAGGATTTGAAAACTTACACTGAAAGCATGCAAAACCGCTTAAGTGAAACCGAAGATAGAATCTCAGAACTTGAAGACAGCATGTCAGCTTATGAGCGTGAAAGGAAGAATCTCATAATATCATCAAAGACACAAGAAAAATCAATCCAACAGCTCCAAGATGAGGCAAAACCTAACAATATTCGAGTTATAGGAGTGCGTGAAACAGCAGGAGACCTCGCAAATGATACAAAAAGAATATTTGCTGAAATAATACCAGAAAATTTCCCAAACAAGGTAAAAGATACTGAAGTTCAGTTAATCGAGGCATATAGAACCCCAATGATCCATAACCCAAAGAAAAACACACACAGGCATATAATAGTCAAGATCCCAGATATCCAGCAAAAGAACACAATATTAAAAGCTGCTAGAGAAATGAAACAGACCACCTATAAAGGAAAGCCCATCAGAATCAGCAGATTTCTCAACGGAAACCATGAAATCAAGAAGAGCTTCGAGCGAGATATTACAGATTCTCAGACAAAACAACTTCCAACCCAGACTGATGTATCCTGCGAAACTATCCCTCAAATTCAATGGAGAAATATAATATTTCCACAACAAAGAACAACTGAAGAACTTCATGAGTGCCAAATCAGCATTGCAAACAGCAATAAAAGATATTCTACACAGAGAAAAAAGAGACCACAATTCCAAGAACAACATTAGAAATAACTCCCTAAACAGAACAAGCAAGTAAACAGTCAGCAATCGAAGAAAAACATCAAGTAAATAACATGACTAGAATAAGCCAACACATAACCATGATAACCATTAAAGTAAATGGCCTCAACTCAAAAATCAAAAGGAAAAGATTGGAAGAGTGGATTAAGGAACACAATCCAACGATATGCTGTATACAGGAAACACATATTACTCAAAAGGAAATCCACAGGTTGAAAGTTAAAGATTGGAAAACAATTCTCCATGCAACAGGTCCCCAGAAAAAAGCAGGGGTAGCTATTATGTTTGCAGACAATGTAAACTTTAAACCAAAAACAATCAAAAGAGATAAAGAAGGCCATTACATACTAGTTAGGGGAAAGCTGCAAGAGGAAGAGGTAACAATCCTAAACATTTATGCACCAAACCATGGAGCACCTAACTTTACAAGTCAAATCTTGACAGACATAAAAAAAATCAAATAACTAATAACACTATTGTAATAGGGGACCTAAACACACCTCTGACGCAGAGACAGGTCAACCGGACAGAAACTCAGCAATGAAATAACAGACCTGAACCAAAAGTGTGAACAAATGGACTTAGGAGATGTATACAGAGTGTTCCACCCCACAACATCAGAACACACATTTTTCTCAGCTGCACATGGGTCTTTCTCCAAAATAGACCACATTCTAGCCCATAGAGCATATCTACCTAAATGCAAAAGGACTGAAATCATCCCATGCATATTATCGGACCACAGTGCAATAAAATTGGAAATTAATGACAAAGAGAACTCCAAAAAACCACATAAACATGTGGAAATTAGACAACAACCTCCTGAATAACCAATGAGTCACACAAGAAGTTAAGAAATTAAAAATTACCTACAAATAAATGAAAACGCAAGTACAACCTATCGGAATCTGTGGGATGCAATGAAAGCAGTCCTCAGAGGGAAATGTATAGCAATGAAATCATATACAAAGAAAATAGAAAGAGACCAAATAAATAACCTAATGATACACCTCAAACTCTTAGAAAAAGAGCAACAAGCCAAACCAAGAGCCCAAAGAAAGGAGGAGATTATAAAACTCAGGGCAGAAATTAATGCAATAGAGATGAAGAAAACTCTACAAAAAATTAGTGAATCAAAGAGTTGGTTCTTTGAAAGAATAAATAAAATTGATAAACCCCTAGCCAACCTTATCAAAAAAGGAAGGGAAAGATCTCAAATTCATGCAATAAGGAATGAAAAGAATGAAATCACTACAGACCCAAAAGAAATACAAAAGATCATTAATACCTACTTTGAAAATCTGTATTCCCATAGGATAGAAAATACAGAAGAAATGGACACATTCCTAGAAAGGTACAAATTGCCAAAATTGAATCAGGAAGACATAAAAATCCTGAATAACCCAATATCAATTAATGAGATTGAAAACGTCATTAAAAACTTACCAACAAAGAAAAGCCCAGGCCCTGATGGACTCACAGCAGAATTCTATAAAACATTTAGAGAAGATCTAATGCCAACACTCCTCAAACTCTTCAATGAAATTGAAAAGGAAGCAACTCCCCAACACATTTCTGGAGGCAAGTATTATACTGATACCAAAACCAGAGAGAGACCCAACCAAGAAAGAGAGCTACAGGCCAATCTCTCTAATGAAAATAGATGCAAAGATACTCAACAAAATACTGGCAAATAGATTACAGCGAATCATAAGGAAACTTATACACCACGACCAGGTAGGAGTCATTCCAGGAATGCAGGGATGGTTCAATATTCGCAAATCAATTAATGCAATAGACTATATTAATACAGTCAAAGACAAAAACCACATGATCATCTCAATAGATGCAGAGAAGGCTTTTGATAAAGTCCAACATACATTCATGTTAAAAAACTTAGAAAAAATAGGAATAGATGGCCTATACCTCAATCTGATCAAAGCCATCTACAACAGACCAACAGACAACATCATACTAAATGGACATAAACTGAAAACTTTCACATTAAAGTCAGGAACAAGACAAGGATGTCCATTGTCACCACTCCTATTCAATATAGTTCTGGAAGCACTAGCCAGAGCAATCAGACAAGAGAGAGAAATAAAAGGAATAAGGATAGGAAAGGAAGAAGTCAAACTATCACTATTTGCAGATGACATGATACTATATATGGAGCACTCTAAAAACTCCACAAGAAAACTCCTGGAATTAATTGACAAATTCAGCAGCATAGCTGGATATAAAGTCAACACCCAAAAATCAATAGCATTCCTGTACACGAACAACAAACAGACTGAGAGAGAAATTGAGGAAACCATACCTTTTACAATAGCAACCAAGAAATTGAAATACTTAGGAATCAATCTAACAAAGAATGTGAAAGATTTATTCAGTGAAAACTACAAGACTCTGAAAAAGGAGATTGAAGAGGATTTCAATAAATGAAAAAACATACCCTGCTCATGGTTAGGAAGAACTGACATTGTAAAAATGCCCATACTACCAAAGCTGTTGTATAGATTCAATGCAATTCCCATCAATCTACCGTTAACATACCTCACAGATCTAGAGAAAAGATGCCTCAAATTCATCTGGAACCAGAAGAGACCCAGAATAGCAAAAGCAATACTGGGCAATAAGGACAAGTCAGGTGGAATAACAATCCCTGACCTGAAATTATACTACAAAGCTGCTGTAATATAATCAACCTGGTACTGGCTAAAAAGCAGACCTGAGGATCAATAGAATAGACTGGAAGATGCAACCACAATGAAAAACCCACTCAGCTACCTAATATTTGACAAAGGGGTCAACCAAGCACAGTGGAAAAAAGAAGGTCTGTTTAATAAATGGTGCTGGAAAAACTGGCTTGCCTCTTGCCGAAAACTGAAAATAGACCCCAGTATATCACCATGCACCAAACTCAGGTCAAAATGGATCACAGATCTCAACATTAAAACAGAAACTCTAAATCTATTGGAAGAGAAAGTAGGTAAAAATCTTGAAGACATAGGAGTAGGCAGAGAGTTCATGAACAAAAATGAAACTGCAAGGGAAACATTTCACAGAATCAATAATTGGGACCTCATTCGACTGAAAAGTTTTTGTACATCTAAAGAAATCACCAGAAAGTAAAAACAAAACCCACAAATTGGGAAAAAATCCTAGCTGGCTGTCCCTCAGACAAAGGTCTTCTATCTAGAACATACAACGAATTAAAAAACATGTACCTGTCCAAATTCAAAGACCCAATCCTGAAATGGGCATCTGAGATGAATACACACTTCTCAGACAAAGAAATACAAATGGCAAGTAAATATATGAGAAAATGTTCCACATCCTTAGTCATTCAAGAAATGCAAATAAAAACAACATCGAGATTTCATCTCACCCTAGTAAGACTGGCCAGTATGAAAAAGTCATCCAATAACACATGCTGGCGAGGCTGTGGAGAAATAGGGACTCTATTACACTGCTGGTGCGAATGCAGAGTAGTGCAACCACTGTGGAGAGACGTTTGGAGATTTCTCAGCAAACTAGGTCTAGAGGTTCCATTCAAACCAGATATTCCTCTTCTGGGTATTTTCCCAGAAGTTGTGAAAACATCATATCACTCTGATATATGTGCACCCATGTTTATAGCAGCACAATTTGTAATAGCTAAAATGTGGAAGCAACCCAAGTGCCCATCCACAGAAGACTGGATTAAAAAATTGTGGCATTTTTATATAATGGAATATTATTCAGCTATAAAGAACGACAGCTTTGGGGACTTTGTAGGCAAGTGGTCAAAACTGGAGTCCATACTCATAAGTGAAATAAATCAGTGGTACATGCGCAGGCAACGTGTTGTATCACTGGTGTAAGAACCCGAGGGTGGGAATATAAACTAAGAGACATGAAGGAAATCTGTTCAAAAACAAAGAACAGATGGGACGAGGGAAAGGAGAAAAGAAAGAGACAAAAATGTATGTATGTATATATGAATATACATATATGCAGGAGGGCTAACATGGTTCTACTATTGTATTATATCACTTAATACTAAGGAATAATTGATGATGGGTTATTTGATCAATCTTGTATGTCTATATGTGTTATCCTGAACACACACTTCGAAGATATCAATATGCAAAGCAGCAACTATTGGTGGTTTTCTTTTTTTTTTTTGCCTGTTTTGTTTTCTGTCTTTGGTTTTTTGTTTTTTGTGTTTTTCTGTTGTTGAGAAGGTTAATTTTCTGACCAATTTTGCATGTCTGTATATGGGTTCATATATTTACACTTCGAAGATATCAATGGATAAAGCAATAACCACTGTTGATATCATGTCACCTTGTTTGTAGATCAGTTGTGATTGTACTATTTTTTGTGCTAATTTGTGTGTTTGTTAGTATGTTTTTGTGCTTTTATTTAAAGAAAAAAAAAGATAAGTCACAAGGCAGCCAGCCTCACCCCCCACCTCGTGAGAAAACTTTAACTCTCAATATTTCTCTCGTTCCATTACCTGTTCCACTTCAGTTGCCCTCGGCCACAAAAGCTATCCCCGCCCTCATTCGCTCTGGCAGTTCACCTGCTTAGGTCATTCTGACATGGGCAGCTCCTGCTGTTCAGGCTTCTGGCCGGGACACCCTCCCGGTCACTCAGGGCTCGGCCTGTTCTGGCCCAGGGACATTTCCTTACCCCACCCCAGCTCCGCCAGAAAAAAGAGCTTAAAGTCCCGTGCTTTCCTCAGCTCGGGGCTACCTTGGTCAGCTAGGTAGCCTGCTACTGTGTCCCTCCCCCAGTAAAAACTCCTCTCGTGTCAGAAGGTCTGGTCTGGTTCCATGTGGGTCTCGGTTTCTATCAGAGATGGAATCTCAATATTGTTTTAATTTGCAACTCTCTAATAACCAGTGATGCTGAACATTTGTTCATGTATTTATTTGTGGTTTGTATTTCTTAATCTGAAGTGGTTAGTCAACTAACCCAAATGGATAGCACATTTTTGGATTGGGTCTTTAAATTTGGGAGGTCTGATTTTTTATTTTTATTTTTTTTTTTTAGTTCTTTATATGATTTGGTAGTAATTCTTTGTTTGAGGAACAGCAGGCATTTTTCCCACATTGTGGGTTGTTCCTTCCCTCTATTGGTGTATTGGGCACCATTGTCAAAGTTAAGGTGAATGAGTAGGTCTGGAGTTGTTTCCACATCCTCTAGTCTGTTTCATTGATCTTTGGGTCTGTTTTTTGCCAAAACCATGCAGTTTGTATCACCATACCTTTCTAGTATAATTTCAAATTGGAGATTGTGCTTTGCATTTATTGACCAGGATTGCCTTTGCTATTCTAGGTCTCTTCTGGTTCAAAATGAATTTTAGGATTGTTTTATCTGATTCAGTAAGATATGCTATTGGAATTTTGACTGGAATTTCACTAAATGTGTGGAAACTGTTTTAGAAGTATGGCCATTCTCACCACATTGATTCTTCTTACCCAAGAGCTAAGGATAACTAATCATTGTCTGATATCAACTTAAAGCTCCTTTCCCAAAGTAGTGTAGTTTTCAATGTAGCTGTCATTTACATACTTTGTTAGATTGGTTCCCAGGTATTTCATTTTTTTGGATGCTATTGTGAATGGCATGA